>JAXIUT010017564.1:0-19874 GCA_035586675.1 Eurytoma californica
GTTAGTCTCGGGAGTTCCAAAACGCATCCGAAAATGGTAAATATGTCCCACGGAATATGCCCCGGCCCAGCACTGTACATATATTTCTAATACGCCTCCTTACATTTATATTGTATATTTAATTTAAATTCAACAACATTCTGAATTTAACAAACTTTTCTTTACATAACGCTTTCGTAAGTATGTCCGCGACATTATCATTCGAATCAACTTTTACGATTTCAATTTCTTTCTAGTGAAAGTGCTTAGAGTTTTTTTGTAAAATTCCCAAAATTTGTTATGTTTATTGCTCCGATGTTATCTTCATAGATCTTTATTGGTTCACTAAAACTAATTTCAAATATTTTCAATAACTCTCTTATTAATTTTAATTCGCTTACCACTTGTGATAGCGGAACATACTCCGCATACGCTTTAGTTACACATTTCTGTTTTCGTGACTTCCAGTCAATCACATTTCTATATAATTTAATAACATATCCTGACATGGATTTCCTATCATAACAATACATAATTTCAGTATTTCTACTTCTTTGATAACTTAAACTCTAATTTTTTGTTAAGTACAAATTTTTCAATATACATAAAGCATTTTTATAATTTGTTTCGTTGTACTAATTGACATCTACTTAAGTAATTCACGCTATGACTCACATCAGGTCTTGTACCTGAAATTATATATAATAACGCTCCTATCAAATTTCTGTATCTTAATTCCGCTACACATTCCTCGGCTTTTTTAATCCTCAAATTTATTTCCATTGTGGTGTACTATATTATTTATTATTTTCAAATTATATATTTATTTGCTAATGACTCAATATATTGTACTTGTCTTAGTTTCATTTCATGCTTACAATAATCATATTTTACTATAATTCCTAGATATTAATTTATCTCACCTAAAACTTTTATTTTAAATCTATATGTTAATAAATCACAAACGTATATTAACAAGTAAATAGTATCTTCCCCTTCTCCTTCACCAAGAACGTATAAACATAATTCTACTTTTTCTGAAGCCAAGTTTTGTATCATACTCATAAATACACTCATACCAATCTCTAGGACTTTCTATCAATCCATATAACCCTTTATACAATTTTAACACTCTATTGAACCCATCTTCATAACCTTTAGGTTGATTAACATATACCTCTGTAGTTACCTTACCATTTAGAAATGCAGTTTCAACATCCATGTGCTCAATTGTTAAACCATTTTGACAGCAATATGAAAATAAGATTTTTAGAGTTTGATTTTTAGCCATACATTTATATGTCATCAATTACTTCAGTCTGCTGAAAACCTCTTACGACTAGTCTAGCTTTTTACCTATCCAGGGCTTTTTTACCTTCTATTCTATCCACTAAATTCCAAGTTTTATTTTTATTAATAGATCTTATTTCATTATTCATTGCTTCTTGACAATTTCTACTATCATTGCTCCTTATCGCCTCCTCAAATGTACAAGGCGTATCTATTCTACTAAAATTTACAAAAATGTTGTAAATTTCCGGAGCTGGGTATCTTACAGTACTTTCCCTATTACGCGTAGACCTACCCGGAATATTTGACTTTATTTCTTCATCATCCTTTTCTTCCGATTCATCTGCGCTCTCAAAAACATTATCATCAGAATTGTTTTCGTGATCATTTTCTCTTCCTTTACTTGACTTGAGAGTCGAAGTAGAAGGAAGTGTATACTCACTCTCGTCTTCGTCGAGACCTATTCATTTTACATCTTTTTCTATGATATCTACATGCCTAGCTATTATTATTTTAAATACAAATGTTTCACATTCGGCCTTTTTTAAACAAAATATCTCATTAGGCGTTTTCTTTTCAATTGGATTAGCTAGAGTTCGATTTTTGAAATTAGTCGCTGGCAAATAATCTCGGGATAAAAACGTTTATGAACCTGTTAGTAAATTTGTTTATGCCTCTGTTAGTAATCATCGCGACATATCCATTATTGTTCTATTAAATCTTTCTGCCGGACACAACGAGCCACAACGGAGCCAAGAGCACGACATTCCGTGTGAGGCGACGCGACGCGCGACATCCTCGAGAGAAACGAGCGAGTTCCTGGGACGAGCACTTTCTTAAGGCGTAGTGTACGAGGACGACGGGACGGCTGAGTGGCGGGCAAGGTAGGCCCTTACCGTACCTATTCCTTTTTTCCCTTCCTCTAGGTCTCGTGTGTGTGTGTGCGCGTAACGGAATCGACGGACAGTAGCCGTGCTGGTCGTGTGTGTCAGGAATGCCTTGACTCCATAATAATTCGCGGCTGGCGCCCTTTCATTTTGTATTTATTGGCCCTAAAGGCCCTTCGCGTAGTTAATAAACACCACCTTTGTTTTTACTTAGCGTATCTTTATTTTGCAATTACTAGTAACAGGCCTTTATCCCCAGTCTGTTACAAGGTGTAAAAAATTTAATTTTGCAATAATTTGTTTAAACAATTTAGCAACAATTCGTTAAAATAAATTGTTTAAACAAATAAAATTGAAAAATTAATGACAAAATCTAGTTCAGCGTACCCAAAAACCCCTACATACATGTATAACTTTAAGTAGTTTTTCGGAAAACGATCGTGTAGGTAAATAGGAATAATAATCACTATAAACTATTAAAAAATGAGTTTAAAATAATAATTTGAGAAAAATATTGCAAATACAACATGTCCGTACCTCTATCATAGCGAATCATCAGAAAAAAAAGATTTAGATAGAAAAAATTTGTGCAGGCAAGAAAGTGCCATCTCCAAATAAAATTTGAACTTTTCAAACTGAACTTTTAAATGGCACCTTCTTTCTCTATACCAACGACCTGTTCACTTAGCTGCTGTGCGCCGCATGCGCCGTCGCAACCCAAGCGCTCGCGCCTTCGCCACTCAGCTCACTCGTGATCTTTCCACGTCCTCTGCCGTAACTGCTGCTTCCGGCTCTGCCTCGGTTGCGACCAGGTGTTAAGCTTCGCTTATAGTTCGTGTATCCTGACTGTAGAATATAACATGTATATTTCTAACATTCCCTATAAATATTCGCAATTTTTTTATATTTGAGAGTAAATTATTAGTGGGACGTATCAGAATGCGTGAAAAAATAAAGCAATGTAGAATAAAAAAAACAGTGTGTGTCTCGGGACACCCGGCAGAAGTGATAACTGGATTTGGAAAAACTAACAGTAGGGGAAAGCGGGACATAGCGGGCTATGGGGCATTGTGAACCTTCGGGGCATAGTATTATCATTATTAAATTGCAATACTACTATATACAAAAATTATATATAATAATACTGCAATATAATAATGATAATTTTTCAAAATGCTTTAATTTGTGTGATGCTTAAGCTTGATAGGGCAGGGTAGAGAGTCCCAAAGCATCACAGCTTGGATACTAAAAGATAGCTTATAAGTAGTAGTCCTGGCGGTAGGTAGATTAAAAGCCGATGCAAGTGCAGTAGTAAGAGGTCGATTTGATCTTCTGACATCCGCAGGAGGTTCAGGAAAAAACGAGTGAAGATAGCTGGGTTTGGCTTCGGTTAATACTTTGTAAGTATTGGTGGCCATAAAATATTTTCTCCGATCAGCAACAGAAAGCCAACCGAGACGTTTGTAGAGGGGTTCGAGTGCCGCATCTTTCCGAAGACGAAAAATAAAGCGAATAGATGATTTTGCAGCCTTTGTAACTTAAGGTTTAAATATGCTGGCAAATCACAATAGGCTAGGCAGCAATAATCGAAATGGGGGAATTTTTGATATTCTGTGAGAGAAAAAAAGATCTGAAACGAAGTCTCTTAAGGTCACCATGTATCCTGGAAGTGATTTAAGATACGTGGACATTCCAACTCAGATCTGATGTCATATTTAAACCGAGGTCCTTGACCGAATTCTGGATCTGTATTTGATGTCCATTTATAATAATAGGGGGAAGATCATGGATGCTAATCGTCATCAACATCTGATGCGAACCAAAAATAATCGCAACAGTCTTAGTATAGTTCAGAGCAAGATCATTTTCAAAGGACCATCTAACAATATTTTCTGCTTCGATATTAAGAATTTCTATGATTTTTCCTAGATCTTTACGCTTGCATTGCAAGTAAATTTGGAAATCATCAGCAAACAGCATACACAAATCAGAACAAAATAATAAGCAGCTGACTATACTGTTAATAAGTACCAAAAAAGCCACCGGACCAGGATTTGAGCCCTGAGGCAATCCGGAGGTCAATTTCAAGAAATCAGACAGATGTAACAAAGGTATTGCTTAATTCCAGCGCGCCGGGCGACCGACGGCTAGCGAGCAAGTGCGCTCCCGCGCGCTCCTATTCCGCGCCCGCGCGAGTTGTAATGACGACTCCCCGTCCGAGCCTCTCGCTCTTACTTAGTAGGCGAGCGAACGGCTAATAAAAGGAGCGAACTTGACTGCCGAAATCAGTCCTCTTGGTGTCCTCTCGGCTTGCGGATGATACAGTTACCGTTAGACGTAGTTTCCGCGACTAGTTTAGAAATGTATTTATTTGCGATCCATAACCGTTAGTATCCGAATTTGTAAATATCGAAAGCGAATTGATTGAACTTATTTTTATATTTAATTAATTCTAATTATTATTATTAATAAATACTTTGTTAATTATTAATTCCAGTTTTACTAAATGTTTTTTTCTAGTTAAATAATTTATCCGTAATTCGATTATTATTAAAGGGAGTTTGAGTATGTTGTGCTCAACATTTGTTATATGATTGTGCAATGAGCAATCATTGGGTTAAGGGGATGTGAAACCCAGGGGTAGGAATCTGCCGTACCCGCATCGGTATTTTCTTCTTTTTCTCAAGACCAAAATAAATTTTCGAAAAAAAGCGCTCTTTGTTGCCCTCCGCGTTGGTGCAAGGAAGGTGTGGTTTCAATTTCAAGTCATTCCGTTGAAAACTCTAGGAGAAAAATAGGATGAAAAATGTATAAATATGTCACATAAATGTAACATTTTTCATCCCATTTTTCTCCTAGAGTTTTGAACGGAATAACTTGAAATTGAAACCAGATCTTCCTTGCACCAACGCGGAGGGCAACAAAGAGCGCTTTTTTGGGTGAATTGAGCCCACTCGCGGATAACCTTACTCTCCTTTCCAGCATAAAAGAACCAGAATACTACACAGAAATCCACGTAGATCGATAACCGCCTGTGATCTGTCTGACAGGTATGAATGGAACCATTTAATAAAGCTTTCTAAACAATTTTTTTCTCTCATAATACGCAGTAGCGTGCTATGTTTAACAGAGTCAAAAGCTTTCTTAAAATCGAATAAAATAAGAATAGTAAGCAACTTATTTTCAATACCTAGCCGAATATCTTCAGTAATCTTAATTAAAGCAGTTTGTGTGCTGTAGTGTTTTCGAAAACCTGATTGCAACGGTGAAAGGAGATAATTTTCCTCCAGGTGCTTAATAAGCTGCTTACTGACTAGAGAATCAAATATTTTCGCAAAATGAACCAGATTCGCTATAGGTCTAGTATCAGACGGCGATTTAAGCTCGACCTCTTTTTTTAAACGGATAATCAGTGCCTTCTTCCAAATTTCAGGGTAAACACCAGTAGATAGGGAGGTATTGAATACATCAGTCATAATCTTGGATACGACATTCGTAGAGTCCTTAAAATATCGTATATCAAGGTTATCAACACTACGACTTTTTGATTTTACAATTTCTTGGTTTATTGCCTGCAAACACTTGAATAAAAGAAAATTCAACTATATCGAATATGGGTTGGTCAGGCTTGAGGGGTATCTGCAAGATACAGTTTAGCTCATTTGCTTGAGTGAGTGGATGAACAGCGGCAACTGACGCATAGAAAGAGTTTAACTCGGTAGCAGAAAACGTTTCGAGTAGGGAAGTCGTTTGTTTACGAAGGGTACCTACTTTTCTTAACAATGCCCATTTATTGGAAGAGCTATTAACATTTTTTAACTTGTCGGTGAAAAATCTTTCACGAGGTAGTCTAATATCGCATTTTAGTTTTTTCCGCAAAATTTTATAACTAGATAACAAAAAAGCGCAACCTAGTCGCTTAGCCTTATTATACATTCTATCACGTAATTTATATTGATCACGCAAAGATTTGTTAAACCATGGCGCAGGAGTTTTTACAATTTCTCTCTCAATAAGAGGTGCCTGTTCATCTAATAGATTAAGCGCAGATGTTTGGAAAATCCTTAACAACGCATTAGGATCTCGATTTTTACTAAAAGAGAACTCTGACGATTCAGTAATTAAGCTTAGATCTCTGGAGAAGAGGTTAGTGTTAAATCCATTGAAGTCACGAGTAGTAACGATTTTAGGACTAGGTTTATATGGTTTGAGTTTGTAATGAACTATAAGGTAATCATGATTACAAATAAACGGAGTAGAAGATTTTTCGAATGATATTAGTTTATCAGAAGCAACAATGAATGCAACATCAGGCCAAGAACCAGGTTGAGTGACATGATGAGTAGCACCAAAAGGAACGTTAAAAAATCCATGATCATGAATTAAACTCTTCAGCGAATCGGAGTAGTAATAGTCACGTAATAAGTCAGAGTTTAAATCACCAAGTATAACAATATTCGAGTAGAGATGACAAAATTTAAAGAACAGCTTGAAGAAAGAATTAAGTACCTGGCCTTTAGGCCTGCGATAAACTGATGCAAGTAATACGCGTTGCTCATTTCCAAAAATGAGCTCCATAATGATAAACTCCGTTTCATCGATATCAGCTATTTTAGATTTAGCTAATAATTTAAATCGAATGCCTGACTTAAGGTAGACCAGAACACCTTCGCCTTGAACAAATAAACGTCGACGTTTTTTACCTACAAGGTTATTTTTGTGCATCAAAGCTCTGTCGTTGCGGGCAAAATTGAATAAATCAATGGTAATGGTGTTGTCGGGCACATCAGGAGTTAGCCATGACTCGTTGATAGCAAGATCATCAATATTTTTATTTAACAGCAAATTTTTAATATCAAAAAATGGTCAAAAAAATCGATTTCGGTAGTAATAATAATTGAAACTGAATTGTCAGTTTTTTCAACATAAATACATCCATTTGACGCCCAAACATGTTTATAACCTCTTTCGCGAGCTTTATCTAGTACCATCAGACGCAAATCATTGAGGAGAGAAGGTAACATTTCAAACACCATAATGGTATTATCATAACGACCAGTGACTAGATCGGAAAATTTAATGACGCCATGTTTGCGCTTGGTGTGCAATACATGCTGACTAATAAGATTAGACTTAAATTTAATGACAAAAGATTTGTAACGTTTTTTGTGGATTAGTATTTGTACCACTAGCTGCTTCCAATGCATCATTAAGTTTCGAATTCCTAGATTTGATTTCACGTACATCAAATATGTCATTATAAAGAGACTGTAATTTAAGGATTTCTAACAATTTTTTCGCTCGTAAATCAAGTGCTTCTACGCTGTCTAATGGGACGCCATTTACTTTCAATTCCGCATTGGAAGAACCACGTCGGCGTAGTTCTGTCATTTTATTCAACTCTGCAGTGAAATTTGCGTTCGACAACACCCGTTCATTTTCAAGTGCAGCGATACGACGGGTATTATCAGCGAGGGTATTTCGAAATTCACGATGTTCAGTTATAAGCAACTGTATATGTTGAAAAATGATACCTGAACGTTCGCCTGATGATAACTGGTTCCAATTTTGAGGTAATTGAGAGTTAGGCATATTATATACAGTTAGGCTGATTAAACGAATTTAGATTAGGCTGTGAATTATTAGCCGTCAATGGGTGACTAAGCGACTGATTTAAAATATTCCCGTCGAACGAATGAGGCTGCGAGTTTTTGTTGTATTGTTAAAAGTGCGATTTTGTGAGGGTGAACTAGAAGTAGAACAAGAATTGTTCGGATCAAACTGACGAGTTGAATCAAAATTTGCGGTGCGAGCTGCTACTTGGTCTCCAGTGCGCGAGAACAAAGAGCCAGATTTTTCGATTTCTTTAGTGTTGGACGCAAAACTTCTAATACAACAGTCTTGTGCTTTGATTCAATTCAAGTATCTGGATACACAGCGCTCATGAAATATTTTCTTGCAACCATAACAAATTAAACTACTATAGCTAGCACGGTGCTTACAGTGTTTCCAACTAGGCATGGTAGATAAGCGAACATCAATACCGACCGTGGTAACCAACTTGTGTACATAGTTAAGTAGAATTATATTTTAAGATCAAAAAACTGACGCTAACAATATAAAGCAACACTTAATAATTTGAATGCTTTACCTACTCGAAGGAAAAAATAAAAAATAAAATGTATATCGCACTGTGCTGTCTAAAAATAATTCTTAAGTAGAGAAAAAATATTAAAAACAGTCTAGGTTGCACTATATACTGTCCGCACTATAGAATAATTAAACTATAAGCCTGAACTAAATGGCATAGACTAAAACTTAGAATAATCACTTTATAAATCACTAATGCTATGAAGAGTGATCAATCGATGATTTGCAAGAACCCAATCGAAGATGGCAGCAACAATACGTAGATGTTGTCATGGGGCCGTCAGTGAAGAAGTCAGAGCAGTGAGCATGGTGAACACACGAAGCCGCTGCATATACGTGTACTGCTATTCACCGCTAAGGTCAGTTTGCACATGAGCGATACGGGTCGTCACAGAGACGGCCACGGATACCCACGAGAGCGACAATCCGACATGGCAATCATCCGGTAAGAAGTTATGATAAACGAAGCGACAAGCAAAAGTCGAGCTCCTTGTCTCAAAAATCGAGCCGCACCATGTAATGCTCGGAAAGCGAGAGCCGGCAGGAGTCCGCCTTGCCTGGAATCAAATGAAACTTCCAAAAATAACGTGAGTTGGTGGTACAAAAAGAAAAAATGAGAGGCGATGTGGGACACGTCTAGCGTACTCACCAGAGAGAGAGAGAGAGAGAGACAGAGAGAGAGAGAGAGCGAGAGAGAGAGAGAGAGAGAGAGAGAGAGAGAGAGAGAGAGAGAGAGAGTGAGAGAGAGATTAGATTAGATTAGATAAATATTTATTAAGACCTTAGGGTATAACCTATCTGGCCTAAAAAGAATTACAAAAATAGTAACAGATTGTATACATCAACGCTGTACATAAAGCTTAAAAAAGGTTTAGCTTAAGGGGCTATGGGACATATAACCGATTTT
This sequence comes from Eurytoma californica, assembly GCA_035586675.1. Lineage (NCBI taxonomy): Eukaryota > Metazoa > Arthropoda > Insecta > Hymenoptera > Eurytomidae > Eurytoma > Eurytoma californica. The sequence continues at coordinate 9,214 of JAXIUT010017564.1, forward strand.
CTTAGTTATTTACCTGAGAAAAAAAGAGTTTCGGATTAAAAATTATATTTATGTTATATATTAATAGTATATAAAATGTTTTACTCATTTTTATGCAGCTGGAGTCATAATTCCATCTGAAAACTGAGATATGAGTTGTCGAATATTCTTTCCTTTCACGACAACTCCAGACCACAATTTTTAATCAATTTAAATGAGGTTCGGCTTAAAATGTTTGCTATTAATGTCATTTAGGGCCAACGCTATTTGCTAAGGACAATAAATTTATTTCTGTTTTAGAGCAAAGCAAATATGTAAAAAAATTACATTTTTCACTTTTAATGTGAATTTTAAGGCATCAGGTAGTTGATACAAGTGAAAAAATAACAAACTAATAGCGTCAGCCCTAAATGGCATTAAAAATAAACATTTTAAGCCAAGCCTCATTTAAGTTGATTAAAAATTGTGATCTTGAGTTGTCGTGAAAGGAAAGAGTATTCGACAACTCACATCTCAGTTTCCAGATGGAATTATGACTCCAGCTGCATAAAAATGAGTAAAAAATGTTATATACTATAAATATATTATATTTATATATATAATATAAATATAGTTTTTAAGGTCGCAGAAAAACAGTGGCAGACTCAAATCCGCAATGCCCAGTCTTGCCTATCTCTCTCGAGTAAGATATTATATACAAGTCGGCCTTAAAATCGTATAACGCTTGAGGCTCAAACGTAAGTGAGAGAAGAGTATTTAAAAGGTCGGAAGAAGCAACAAGAAAAGAGCCTTTCATTGCTGCTGTCCGAATAGGCGCGTAGGTTAGCGATCTTTGCGAAAGGCGGGCTGACGATCTAACGAATACATAAATATTGAGGCTGGTAAACCGATTAAAAAGATAGGCTGGGTTTTTCTTAGCGATAACATTGAACGCGAGCATGGCGAGAAAATACTCACGCCTACCTCTAACCGAGAGCCAGTCTAGGGAGATACGATAGGTTGTGACGTGTTCACGCGCACCGATATTTCCGAACACGAAGCGAACGCAGGTGTTCTGTAGGACCTGCATATCATTATTGCAATTGATGAGGGCAATAAAGGTGTCCGAACAGTTAAGAGCTTAAAGTTTCTTGAGTAAATTAGCATGAGGGACAGTGTCGACAGTGTCGAAGGCCTTGGAAAAGTCAAAAAATAGAATGAAGGTTATCATCCGTTTGTCGATGGCCCGCCAGACATCGTTTATTATGCCTAGTTGCGGAGTTTGCGTGCTGTGCCCTTTCCTAAATCCAGACTGCCTATCGACCTAATATATGCCTATATTGTCCATTAGAGGAAAGATATTCAGTAAGCTGATCGTAGATCACACGCTCAAATATCTTAGAGATGACTGGCAGTAGGGCAATAGGCCGCGTATCGGATAACTCCTTGATTTTTCCGGTTTTAGCAAACGGTCGAAGCAGAGCCCTTTTCCATCTGGAGGGAAAAGTCGAGGTACTTATTCTTCTTTGTGTTTTATTAGCCGTGGGTCTTTTTGTGCTGACTAACATGCTAATGCATCTAGTACAGCTAGACTCCGATATGCCACCGTACATATTTCTTTGCCACTCGGGACAGAGTAATAATTTGTTTTCCCTATAGAAGTGATGTGTCCACCCCCTCACAGAATGCCTGTTACAGCACCTGTGTAAGACATGTACACATCACCACTGGCCCTACAGTTTTACGTGGGATCTGAACCACGACTTAAACCTAATTCGCAGACTCGAGTTGAAAAACCGGACGAATACGGCTTTCGCTTTTTTGGCGAAAAAACCGCACCCGGTCGGATTTGAACCCGAGTCCACTTCGGCGACGTTGTCTTGGCAGCCAAGCGTCTTGACCACTGAGCCAACGTCACCCCTGAGGTACTTATGCACTCATTAATAACGGAGGTTATGTGGGGAAGTATAGCAGGCGAGACAAGATCCAGCATGGACATAGATAGTCCGTCCACTCCCATGGCCGCCGAACTTGAGTTGGAGAGAAACTTCTTGATGAGCTCGGAGTTGATCTGCGACAGTTTAAAGGGCTCAACAGGACAGTCAGCATTGCCTGGGAGATCGGATGCAAGAATCGACTCAAGGTCGGAGTCAGTGAGAAGGGTAACGTCACTACCCACTCGACCAAAGTGTTCATTCATTTCAGTCGCAGAGAAATGTGTGAGTGGAGACTGCTTCGGAGTGGATCTGATTCCCGTGGACTTCAGGACCTTCCATTTAGCCCCCTGTGAGTCTGCTTCGTCGAGGCGCTTTCTAAAATATGCGTTCTTGGGACTGTCAAGAAGGTTGGAGGCTTTAGAACGAAGGGAACAGTAGCACAAGATATTGGGCTCGGTGTTGTTCCTCACCATTCGCCTGTAAGCGCGGTCACGATCGCGGAGAAGACGTGATGTTCTTCACTGGAGCTACGGAGTCAAACGCACCTTTTATCGCGCCTCAGAGCGAAGTCACACTCTCCTCAACTGACGGGGGAGGCTCCCTTAAAATGCTACCGAGTTTATCCTCAACACTGGCGACGAGAGTGGAGACATCAATCTTGTTAAGAGAGCGCGACTGTAGAGTTCTAATTGGACGAAAGTGGAGCAAATATCCAGTTTGATCTGGGTAAGATCATGGCCAGCGGTAAAAGGTGAATCGGACTTCCGGTAATCAGTAACTCTGGATAAATCGTGAACGAGGAAGAGGTCGAGCCAGATGTGAGAGTTTCCCGATGACGTGACAGCATGGTGAGTGGGGCTTGACGGCACCAAGGCGAATGCGAGCTGATCGAAGCAGGATTTGAAGTGTATCGAATGAGTATTAATCACATCCACATTAATGTTAAAATCACCATAGCATTCGGTCGCCTGTAAATGATCCCCAGAAGCAGTTTCATTCTTCAGAAAAGAACGGAGAGAATGAGGTATTTGGGTGTATTGTTGCATACTGGATCCGAGGAACAAAGCACGCCAACTCTCATACTTTCGTGTACATAAGCGCATATAGAAGTTATATCCCTGTAATCTCACTGAATCATCCGAATCTTCGTCAGTGAGAAAAGTCTCAGTTACGGCAATGATATCATTCGTGCTAGGTTGGAAGACAGAGTTAGACGAGCAGCTTCAAGCGTGCACCGGTAGCAATGCTAGAAGATCGCCTTCGGATCAAATGGGCTTAAGCGGGTCGTTGGCGTTCTGCCTGACCCAAACTATATCGTTCCGTACGATAGGTTGCAGATAGTTGAGTGTACGGCAGCGCAAAAGGGCTTTCCGGTAAAGCTCATATGTGTGCTTCAGCCAAAGCACACGTAAGAAAACGGAACTCTCTCCACCAAAGAGAGAGAGAGAGAGAGAGAGAGAGAGAGAGAGAGAGACAGAGAGAGAGAGAGACAGAAAGAGAGAGAGAGAGAGAGAGAGAGAGAGAGAGAGAGAGAGAGAGAGAGAGAGAGAGAGAGAGAGAGAGAGAGAGAGATGATCCTTTATTTGCTTACACAGCAAAAAATAAGTTACAATAATAAATACAATAAAATATAAAGAGAGAGAGAGATAGATAAATAGACAGATCCTCTTTTATTCGCTTTACAGCAAAAAAAATAAATACATAAATATTTATATACAATTGTAGATTAAATAATACATCATCAGTCTTAATACGTTGATTTGGTCAAGGACCCATTGGTAAATAAACAAGCAATTGCGCTATTACATTAAATTATCACTTATCAAATTATCACAGTTGCTTTAGTCACAATATCACAGTTTTGGGCCTGAAGGCCGTGTCAGTAAAAAAAAAAAATAAAAAAGAACAGAATTGCTCTACAATACTTAGATAGTACGCAGTCTTCTAATGCTGACGCCCTCCACCCACAGAAGAGCTAAGGATCGAGTTCGAGTAGATATTGGCGCACCGCCCTTTTAAACGCAGCTAGAGATGGTGAGAATCGCAGAGTAGGGGGGAGGGAATTCCAGAAACGAGCACCGTGACACTGGAAGGCCCTATCGCCCGTCTCTGTACTCACTACCAGGATGTTGAGCTCTGGAGGTATCCCTCTACTGGAAGGTCGAGGTTTGTCCTCCTTGAAAAAAGAAACAAGATACTCAGGTTCGCGTATACGAGTTATTCTATAAAGGAGTATGGCTTCAAAATACAGCCTACGCGAATCTGTACGGAGCCAACCTAGACGCGACAACCTAGAGAGAGAGAGAGAGAGAGAGAGAGAGAGACAGAGAGAGAGAGAGAGAGAGAGAGAGAGAGAGACCTTTATTCTGTCACTAGGGCAAAAGTACAAATTAACAATATATATACAATAAATATACAAGAATAAATAAAATACATTTTTTGGTTAACATTTTCTTTGGTCAAGGTACAATCAAAATTACAGTTATGGGCAAGAGGCTCACCAAGAGAGTTTAGTTTGATCCCATAGGCCTTTCTAACTTATACGGAGACTTGTACATGTTTCTTATAGTGTATACTCAAATATCATGAAATATCTCAAAAACATGAGATTATTACTTACCAAGGCTTTATTTTGACTATAATTATCTATATAACAAAAAGATATAATAATTTTAACAAAATGAAATATGAAATAGATTTCAGCCATTCGTATGCACCTTTACCTATTATTCAGCGGATATTAACACTTCTTACCAATCCAATGCTCCTATTAGAGATCCTTCGCTGCTGCTAATTCAATTAAGTTTCTTCAGGTGGCTTACTTTTTTTAAATATATTATATTATTATGGATGAGAATAAGAATGTAAATGAGAATGTGAATTCACTTGGTCCGCATCCGCATCCTCTGCTCTTCCGATGTGTCTAGATACACCACTGTGCAGTAGTCCAAAGAGAGAGAGAGAGAGAGAGAGAGAGAGAGAGAGAGAGAGAGAGAGAGAGAGAGAGAGGGGGAGGGAGACAGAGAGAGAGAGAGAGGGAGAGAGAGAGACAGAGAGAGAGAGAGAGAGAGAGAGATTTGTTGTCATTGGTTGCCTGCAGACTTGCGCAGTTGCTCGAACCAATGGATAGGGCTAATATAACAGAAATGTCGCGTTAAAAGCATTATTTTTTTCTTATTCGCGATTTATATAGATATATTGCCTGTGTTGAAAATAAGGTCTTCTGCACAGAAAATATAATAAAATGTTACTACAAGAAATTACATTATTTTTGTATATCTGCATATTAGTTCATATTCCTTATTCTATGTTTGTATATAGATACACAAACAATTTAATTTATTATAATTAAAGCTTATTGTTATTCTCTATGACTTACGCTATTTATTTTTTGTCATACTGTAACCGTGCAATTTCCCGGGCGCGGAAATTGGCTGCGGCACAAATAAAATGAGTTTAAAACCCAATTAACAAATTCAAGATATCAAATACTAGAAAATGAAAATGAAAGAAATACTTAAGAAAGTCAAATACTAGAAAATGAAAATGAAAGAGATACTTAAGAAAATCAAATACTACAAAATGAAGCATATATTTTACAGTACCCGCCTGACAGCGGGAGAGAATAATTTCTGGATGAGGAATGGTAAATGCTGCCGCTCAAGGTTGTCCTGGCCTTCCTTCGGGGCTGCTACACTGCTGCGGGAGCTCGCACGTGCTCGGCACGGAAGAAAAATTACGGACCGCAATTGCCGGCTACGAGGTTCGCGCTACGCCGATAGCACGAAACTCGCGCACTCAGATGTATCGAAGGAGTTTAATCCGAAAAGCTACCGCTCCTGCAATTCGAGACCACGACGACACACGATACAAAATCTCGCGATGACCTTAAGTTTGATAAAAGAATTTCGTTTATTAGAATGAATTATTTTGCAGCGGGACACGTACTTTTGCAAGCTGCAGGCCGAGAGAGACTGGCGTCGCCGGGAAGGGTCTCACCGCGACGCCTAGCCGGGTGGTCCTCGTGACCTAATTCTGCGTAACTAATTGATCGCGGCCCTTAACACGCGATGATCATGCGATGAACGACATCAGCGCCGAGGAGACATCGTTGGTGGAAGTGGCGTCTCTTTTCGACCAATCGTGTATTTAAAATTCAAAAGCAAAGTCGAGTGGTCGCGCCAAGATTTATTCATTTGCCATGATCGTAATTTTGCCAACGAGTTCGAGAAATATCATCGATTCGGATAAAATTCAAATTCAAATTCTTCCTTTGTTGCACGGCACGGGGGAGGGAGGGGAGCGAATTTCGTCAGCGCGTATTTGCCGTGTAACAGAGTTTATTAGCCTCCCGAGGAAAGACATTAAAATGGTTGTTGAATGGCTCACAAGGCATTATAATCTTGTCTACTTTAGGAAGAAGATAGGAAAAGGCACTGGGGAGGCATGCATCCTTTCTGGGCAAGGCATGGAGTCCCCACTACATCCGCGGTGCTGATGTACCACGGTTATCAGATGGAGGCACTGCATGTGCGGTCGGTTTCTGCTCAACCCAACAGACATTAAGACACTGAGGTTGCTCACTCTCCTTCGTCTTATATGTGATATCAAAGGCGCGTTAGTGAAGTACTTGCATTTGTTATATGAAGTAGAAGTTAAATAATAGATAATAAATATATGACATTTGATCTATATCTAAATCTTAAAATTCTCATACCATTAGGTGTGCGAGTATCAGGAAGCGTCAGCCATAAAGGAAATAAAATAGGAGCAACAAGAATATATGTCATTCTTTTCCGATGAGTACTAGGCCAAGACATATCAAGAGCTTCGGGAATTTCTTCGTCTTCGCCCTACAAATTGAAATAATAAATATTAAAAACATTCATTCAATTTTATGATTTATGATTAATAAGCATACCATTAAATTCATAATTTTTCCACATAAAAATTATCGAAAAATTCAATAAAATAGAGCTTCAAATAATGTTAAGGATCTGCCATACCGGCTTCGACATTTTCTTCATTTCTTCCAAATTAAAACGAAATTTCCAAAAAGTACTCTTAAGGAGGTCTAATACCTAACATTTTTTTTCACTTAAAATTATCTAAAATAAAAAAAGTAAAAATTAAAATTTAATATTATAAAGGTATATTGAAATCCGGATAAAATGGGTGCAGTTAGAAGTCTCTTGACTCTTTTTATGTTAAGTTATGTCAATTTAAGAAATTCGGCTCGTGTGACCTTTCCAGCTTCAACGGACTGGGGTTTGGCTAAATCATTGGTAATTTATGGTGTCAAGATTCTTTCAAATATTTAATAAAAAAATGATAATTCATACAACTGTATGATTGAAAATTTTTTGATTAAATATTTGAAAGGGTACAAAAACTTCATAAATTAATAAAATTGAAGAACGTACGGTGATTATTGAATTCTTTCAATAATTTAATCAAAAATTTAATGTATGCAACTCTTCACACCATAAAGACATAAATTACCAATCTCTTGAATTTCTGAAAATTTCTGAAACTGACATAACTTAATATAAAATGGGTTCAGAGACCTAACTACACCCATTTTATCTGAAATTCAATATACTTTTATAATATTAAATTTAAATTCTAATAAATATTTTATTTTTTTCGTTTTAGGTAATTTCAAGAAAAAAATTTTGGGTATAAGGCCCTTTTTAATGCCCTACATAATGGTTCAAAGAATATTTGCTTATGATTTATTGATTAAGTTATTCCGGTTAGAACTCTAGGAAAAATGGGGTTGAAACATTTTGAAAAATTTGTAAATGTTACACATAAACCTAAAACTTATCAATCCACTTTCCTTTTCTCCTTCAATCTCGATAGGGATGATTTTAATTTGAAACTAGACATCCTTTGCTCCATTAGGGAGGGTATTAAAGAGCGATTTTTTCGAAATTATTTTGTTTTTTTGTAGAAATGAAGAAAATGTAGAAGCCGATTTTACACCCCTTTATATATAAAAATTTACTAATAAGAAGTCTGACATGTTTGGATCACGGATTTTATTGAAATTTTGAGCGTGCTAAATATGAAGAAAGCCAAAATATTAGAGTCTGCTGCTCAACATTTTTGACACAGTAGTCTCTAAAGTTATTTTTCTCTCTTTACTTTTTATGACATTATTTTATATTTCAGTTCGCATAAAACGTAGAGATTCTATCCACAAATCAATCAAAAACAAAATAAAAAATCTCTTATATTATCCTTTTGGTTATACGTTAAAAAATCTCTGTTGCTTACAAATATGAGTACGAAGTTATGTGTATTAACCTGAGGTCTACACCGCCGTAAAGTCTTATATAAGACGCTACCTGGGATCGGAACTTTGTTTGGGTCAAACCCAAGAAATTTTTTGGAATTTCTGAGGGAAAAAAATGGCCAAAACTCCGGTGGTCTAAAGTTTAACATTTTTATATAGATGATGAATAGATCAATGACGGCCCTTCGCCATTCTATAAATACTCCCCACATTCCCTCATTCACCCAGGACCACCACGTCTTGTGGCGCAATTAACCCCGGAAGCATGCGGACGAGCCACAGCGGTCCCAGACTGCTGACGCAGCATTCTTCCGACGCGCAGACAAGCCACAGCACCCCAGACTGCCGACTCAGCATTCGGCCGGCGCGTGACTAGAGAATTATATTTTTAATTTTTTTAATATTTAAAAGAAACAATTAATTTAATAAAAAATTATATTCTTTTTTTTTTTTAAATAAAAAGTTTCTAGGGACAATAAGGGATGTGATAAAATGGTTAAAAGAAATGAAAAGGTAAATAAGTTTACAATATTAATTTTAATTATTATCCTTTGATTCTATATGTGCATTGTTCATTATTGCAGCTTTCTACTATTTCATCCAGGTGAAACGCTATAATTTCGTGTAATATAATAACTTCATTTTTACAAAAACGTACAATCGTAGGATCTATATCTCTCAATTCTAGTTTGTTCACAATTGCATCTACAATACTATCTTTCAGCCTATTATTAGAGGATAACATTTTTCGTATAACATGTTATTTGGGCATTATAATTTAAATTACAATCGTTTATTACTGCATAATAATATTGATAAATTAAAGCACTTGCATATTTATTAATAACGTTGAAATATTCAAATCTATCATTGACACATTTAGAAGCAGACACTAAACACTCAAAATGTTCCTTTTACAACTTGGTGTAGTGTCTGGGTTTTTTCACATAGGTGACACCAGGTGGTTGGCATTCGATGAGTTCTATCAGCTACCTATGTACTGCACACACTACTTGAATCTGATTATGATGATGATAATCGATCTTCCTCCTCCTCCTTCTCCTCGTTTAATGATGGTCGTTGTATAGAAGTAGATGTTTCATTATTCTCCCAATTATATTCACAATTTAAAATCACTTCATCACCCTCGATGTCATCGTTCATTTGTTGCAAGACTTAAAAACAAGGAATTAATTTAAAACATGCATGTCTTTACCTCCTTTCATCGGAAATAAAGAGAATAAATCCTTATTGTATCGAGACATTATCTCGCTTGAATTTTTTCAAGATTTCTGCGTTTTAATATCCAGACCACCATTGCGAAAATATATTTGGTATCAAACGTTCCATGTTTAAATAGATAAACAATTCTATTTATACATTACACGTATAAAAAAATTGCACAATGTGTGTCAACAGCAAAGAAAGTTATTACCATTGGCTTGCAATGTGATAACGCGTAAATATATTTTATTATTATTTTTTTTTAAATATTAATACACAGTTTTTAAAAATGGTTTATTAATTACAGATCGGTTAAAGAAAAGAGATTTACCAGTTAAAAGAAGATCGATATTTTTACTAATATTATAATTTGTTTGGTAAATAAATACACTTTAAACTTTGTATCAAATAAAATTTTATGCTTATGATTTTCGTTATTTTATTACGAATGCTGGGTAGCAGTATGCGTGCATGTACGTATGTGTGTGTGTATATATGTGTGTGTGTGTGTGCGTGTGTGTGTGCGTGCGTGCGTGTGGGTGTGTGTGCGTGTCTGTGTATGTGTAAGTGCGCGCGCGCCGGTCGAGTGCAGCGTTGACCGTCAACTGTACCCGGGACGCGTCTGGCGAATGCAAGTTTTCACCATGGTCATGAAGGTAAAAAAAATGGAAGTATTGTAGCAAATTTAAAGCATGGGTGTATCAACGACGCAGACTTGTAACTCATCCACTCTGGCTTTGCTGAGTTGCAGCATCAGCAGAAGATTGCGTCGCCGCGCGAGATGCTCCAGCGGGTGGCAGTGTCTCGTTGACAGTTCCATAATGCAGAACGGTCAGTGCAAACAGTGTGGTTTTCAACAATCATCATCGACATTAGCAAGTCCGAGTGTCGAGTGCATACTAAAATATTTCAACATTGCCTCACGATGGGAGAAAAAAAAAACTGCTGCCAATAGTCCTCTAACTTAATTTTAGATTTCATTTTTTTAATTTAATAATAAAATAATCTTTTTCTTTGAAACTTCTTTATATTCATTGTTAATGATAAAATAAAATATCGTCTTCAAACTATTGTTTTTCTGTCTGAATGGTGCCTTGCACACGTTGTACCGAAAAATTTCGATCGACACTGGTGCAAGAAGTGATTCCCGGAATCGCGTGATCGCCTTTCTTGCACATTTCTCGCGCTAATACCGAAATTTACTATTATAAAATGTACGTTCAATCACAATATGATTGTAT
>JAXIUT010017575.1:1530-19874 GCA_035586675.1 Eurytoma californica
TTTTTTTTAAATCGAATAAGTAAGATATTTGTGATATGTAACGATTTTAATTTCTTGTATAAATTAAGCATATCGATTTTTCTAAAATAAAAAAGTTAATTTAATAAACCTCATAATTTACTATTTTAACACATTTGCGGATAGCGATTTTATTTTGGCATAAAAATGCACAACAATAGCAACCAACAAAAATACACATTTTCGATAGGAGCCTCTCAAAAATAAATAAACTCCGACGGCAGAAAAATATTCAACGTCGAAATTCGCCTCGCTCAAGCATCGCGCCAAAAATATCCGCACGAAAAAGTTAAACTGAAGGGTCTGCTGACGGCTCGACTCTTCACTTGGACTAAAGCAACTTTTAGGTTCAGTGACACATACCACCTGAACCCACACACTTGCACCAGCACCCACGCACGTTCCACGCATACCTTCCACACCCCCCCCCCCCCCACACACACACATAAATATACATTTACATACTCACGTATATTTCTACACACATAAATATACATTTACGTATACACGTATATTTCTACACACATAAATACCCAAACTAGTCGAAGAGTAAAACGCGATAGCAAGAGACCGCGGGTCACGCGGCAGAAGCAGAAGCGCGAGAAACTGGAACGGCGGAGGATTCCACGGGGGGTGAAATTTATCATTGGACTCTGCGGCTGACCGCGCGTGAATTCGCCGGATCGAGCGTGGCGCCGAAGGAGCCGGGGCTCTCTCGTTACCGCCGCGCATCGCGGTCGCGCGCCGGCTTTATTCTTTCGCCCGGGCTGCCGCACCGGCGCGCTTCAATGTCTTTGCGTTCGTTTCTTGTTCGTCCACCAATGGACTCTTTGTACCGCGAGAAAAGTAACGCGCGGGACATTTCGCTTCGTTTTTATCACGTTGTTTATTAAAACAAAACTTTTGTCGTTCGAAGGATCGATTGTTGATCTTGTTACGTGGAAGAATTTGTACAGTTTCTTTCCTGCTTTTTCTTTCTGTTATATATGTGAATTTATAAATAAACAAGCTGTAGGTGTATCTCGCTTTCTTATTTATTTGCATTTCCTGAAAGCGTGCTAGGCTGGGAAATTAATATTAGTTAAAAAGGTTTATTATTTTTGTCTTTAAAGATCAATTTAAATAGCACATTCATCATAACACAAGTCTTCTAAAAGTAAAATGTCTTATACCGATAAAGAAATTTGAAAGGTTTGCTCGCGTACTTCTTTGTCTCCCTTACAAAGAACCAGTCTGCTGGAATTTCGATAAAAAGAGAAAAACGTGTTCCCCTGTCATGAAAATAAAAAAAAAAATATTTTTCTTCCGTAATAACGTCTGACGTAGACGCCGGCCTGTTAACAATCGTCGCGTCATGTAATGTGACCGAAGCTCACGTGAAAAGAAAAACACTTATCTCACAATCGCCTTTCATCCCCGCATTCTCCGAGCCACGATTCAAGAGCCATTTACGCGTCGGCACTATTAACGAGGCTCCTCTTTTGTGCGCGAAAATTCTCGCGGCGCGCGACACAATGCCGCGTGGCCGCGCAGATAAAGAAAGACGAGAGAGAAAGAGAAGCGAGAGGAAAATGAGAGATTCTGCGAGTGGTTTTAAAGAAGCCGCCGGAGGGGGCGCGCGAGCTTGCAAACTCGAAGCGGGGGGAAAAAAAATCGTCGCGCGCGATTCCTCCCCGCTCCGCTGCAGGCCGTATCAATCACGCTGCTGGAAGGATCGAGAAGAGGGGGAGGCTCTTGTACGCGTTTGTGCATGTGCGTTTGTGTGTGGGCGTGCGCGTGTGTGCGCGCGGAGCGGCGGCGATAAATCAGACCTGGATGAAAGGAGGGTGGAAAAAAGGAAGTCGAGTAGACCAAAGATGAGAATCTTGGCTTCGGCCCGGCGTGACTCGGTCGAGCGCGAGGAAAACGGAAAACTCGATGGGGTTCGCGCGCGACGACTTTTTTTCTTCCTTTTCTCCCCGGGTTCTGTGTATCTTTTATGCCGATGCAGAGCGCGCGACAAGGCTGCCTCCTTTTCATGCGGGTAAACAGATCCCGACCGATGGCTCGTACCCGGAGACGGATAGAAACTTTTCTTTCGTATTGATTGCTTGCCGCTTCGCGTCGCGCACAACTTGAGTTATTGAAATTTTATTCGGCTTCGTGCTTGTAATCTTTTAGTCTTTAGATTATAATCAATGGGATTCGTATTCGATGGGAAATATGATTTTATTCGTGGCTTTGTCTAGGGGAGAGCGTGTCGGTTTACTATATACACGTTGTACAGTCTTTTAATATTTTTATTTGCAACGGATTGAGGTTTTATATTAAATTCGCGTTTGAAATCGAGATAACGTTGATCTGGTGATAAATTCGTGAAGTATCATTTTCATTGGAATGTGAAATACATGAATAGTAATCTTCAAATTATACGTTTTTTTCGATACAATATTAATTTTTATATTTTTTTTCTTTGAGAAAATGATTAGCATAATAGAGCATAAAAATTTATTTAAAGAATTGATCAAAATAAACAAGATTGCTTTTAAATTCAAGGTTCAAGAATCCCACTAACCCTTCGTTCATACCATAGTTTTTACGACGCAAGTATTGATTTTTGAACTCTACATAAAAAGGCCGTGAAAATGATGAAGTATAATTTCTTTATTTTACGCAGTTTTAGAGTAGCTAAGATACTTCTTTGCTTGCTGGTCAGAAAAAAAGTACATCAAACTCGCTTTTTTGGTAAAAAAAAAGCTCGAAAATCGCGTGTAACAAAAAATATTTGAAAAGTATTTAGATTTAATTATTGAACCCGCTACTTCCTCGATAAAAGCTGCTCTCAGACCATAACAACGCAACCCCCCGCCCGAAGACATTCGCCCTCCCGAGAAAAAAGAGGGACCGAAGAGCAGAAGAAAAGGCAATCTCGAGGGTAGGGCGCGAAGAGCTTTATTTCGAGCTTTCGGCGGCTATGCCGATCGGCCGCCCGGGCAGCGCTAACTTATCGAGCGTTCCAATTTGGCCGCGCGTCAATGAGAGAAAGACCGTCGGGCGAAATGAGAAAAAGCGAGCTATTCTCCCCCCCCCTCCCCTCCCCTTCAACAATTCATAAAATACCGGGCAGCCCCTCGGAATTGAAAGCGTCGCGCGCTGATATACACGGCGGACGGCGCGAGAGCGATGGCGTGCCTTCTGGGGATCATACGCGAGGCCATTACGGCCGGCCGTTAGGCCCCGACGACGAGGAGTAAATAGCCCGGAATGCGGGAATTACGAGGGGCTTGCGAGCCGTCGCGCAGCCTCATAATAGGCCCGAGCCCCTCCCCGCGTCCCGTGTACGATCGGCCCGAATGTGTACTTTACGGCGAGGAGGGGGGGGGGCGGTTTTTAACCCCCGTCCCAACGACAGCCCGCGTGTATACGAGAGATCGTTTCTCTCGTTAGCCGCCGTGAAAGGATTCATTTCGTCGCGCGCGATTGTTTAGTTTTTCATTTCGCCCCGACGACGGCTTTAGTGCCGCTCGTTCGTATAAAAGTTTTAAGCGAGTCGACAATTATGTTCGTTATGCGCAACTATTTTTTCTTCTGGGTGGATTGCTTTTTGTTGGGAGTATAAAGAAAGAAATGATTATCATTTAATTGCGAATTGGATAAGTTTTTTTTATGTGTATATAGGTCTTTTCATTTTTTGCTACTATTTTGCATCGTTGCTTTGTTTCTTTTTGTTTAAATATGTCACGGAAGTTCACTAGTTTGGGAGGCTTTGCTATAGAGTAAAATCCAATAATTGCAAAGTTTAAAAGAACTTTTGAAATTAAGATGAGAAACTTCTTCAATTAAGTTTAATAGTATTACTTAAAGCATTTTGCACTCACGCTCAATTATCAATGTTTTTACACAATTTCTTAAAAGAGATATCTTCACTAGAGTTTTTATTCTCATAATTTGGCCTAACTAGGTTGCTTTAATCATTGAAGAGCTATTTAATTTACAACTGCTTTTGAGATAAACTTGACGTATTATCTTTTCTTAATTTTTTTAAACCAGCTGCAAGTATAAAAGCATTTTTTTCAAAGAATTAATTTTTAAGAGTTTCACTGATGCTTATCCAGCGTGAAATATAGTAAGTCTTAAAATTTATATTACACATGCAGATAGGAGTGGCGCATTATTCATATAATTATAACTTTTAATGTCATGCAAAAACTTTTGCAGCAAAAAATATTTTATGAAAATATCTCCTTAATACTTTTTCTATTCTGATATTTTTCCCCTGTGAGAAAAAAACATTCGAACACTTCGATTTTCGCGGAAAGTATTTTAAAAACCATTATCAGATTAAGAAACATTGCGAAGGAAAGTTGACTCTGAAGTCTTTCTAAATCACTTGACCACTAAAAGGTTCATCGTGGTAACGCGATTTACTTTGTAAACCTTGGAAAAATAGATATTGAATTTAAAGGGCCTTTTACGTCACGAACGTGACTTTAGATTGTTTTTTTTTGCTCGTCTCGGACGTGTCGCAGCTGCTACCAAGAGAAAAATTACAACGATCCGTTTCTACTTAACGTGAATTTGATTGATCGCGCAGCATGGCGTGAGAATTTCTTTCACGCAAATTTACCATCCGGAGTTTACTAAATGTCTTCTTTGCAGACATGAACTATTCAAAAGCGAATCAGATGACATAATTTGAATTTTTTAACGTCTTTATATTACCTTAGCTTTTCATGATTGTATTTCTTATTTATTTATTCATACGATTGTACGGATGCTTTAGGTATTCACTTGCAATTTATTCTATTTAAAATCTATTTATTTTATTAAGTTTTTGCATGAATTTTCAGCGTTTATTTTACAGTGTATTATTATCGATGCGCCTCGAGTAAAATGCAAGAAGATTTGTAGTACGTATATGAGGTTTGCAAAATAATTTGGTTTATTTTACACCTAAGTACATAAAAGACACTATTTATCGACCCAAAATTATGATAGCGGGCATAAATTTGAATAAATTCTAATGCATAGTAAAAAGTACCGCCAGGCTTTTTTCTCCTTATCTTTGCATCCATCGATTACATGCTCAGCTGAAGTACCCAACGCGCAGGTCTCGCTCAAGAAACCCCGCTCTCCCACCCCAACGCACCAATTCACATATTGCAAACTTTATTCCCTCGGTACTCCATCGGATATTGAAAAATGTTTAAACGTGTTTACTCTTACGATGCCAACTCTCCTAGACTTCGTCACTTTAAAAAAACCGCCAGACATCACTACGCAGTTCCAACAAAAAAAAATGGTACATCCGTCAAAGTAACGGTGCAAAAATAAATCTCTCTGCGTATTTTAATGAAAAACTCGAGAATCGCGCGGCCCCGTCAGCGAAGTCATCGCTCGTATGTCGGTCGTTACGTTAGCCCCGGCTCAAAGCTCGTTTCCCGGCGCGTACATTATCGGTTAACCAGAGGAGCCGAGCAGTCGAGTTTCCGGCGTGTAGCGTTTTCCGGCGAGCCCGTGCGATTAATCACGGCCGGTGAGCGCGCGCGGGGCTCCGCTCTGCACTTATGCGCCAGTTACGCGGGCATCGGGGGGTGAGGGGGCAGTAGTCCTAATCCGGGACATGTCAGACACGATACGGCTGCGTTTGACGCTCGGCGCGCTTGATCCGCTTACGTCCGCGGGGGCGGACGTTACGCCCGGTGGACGCGCGCGTGCATAAAGCGCCACGACGCTGCTGGCGGACCGAGCTATAAAAGAATTTTCATTTTGCAGCCTGCCGGGGAGGCCTGTGTGGCGGTGCCTTCAAAGGAGGCGGATGTATGCTCCTTTGTGGGTGGCGCGACGGAACTAATTTGTTGCGAACTTTTTTTTTCAAGGCGTTGTGGATTCTTTTTTTTTTTCTCTTCTTTTTTTGCTCAAGATAAGGTTCAAGCTGTTAGGTTATATTTGTTTTGTACGCGAGATTATACGATTACAAGTGACACGTGCTGCATGACTAATTATTCTTAAAATTAAAACCCTATTTTAACACTTAAAGTGCGTCGACTAGTTTTTAATTTTACCTTATCAGATTTTACGTGTTATTTTGTGTGGTTTGGGATATAATGAGTCGAAGAAGATGAGATTCTTGGGATATCCTGTAAAGCGTTTAATTTTCGTTAAAAAATAATTATATTTCACAGATCCATCTTGCCACATTTTTATTTCCCGGAGTTTAATAATGATTATATTATATTGCAATCTAGTTGACTTTTTTCTCAAAGTTTTAACTTAAAGTTAAAGTTGCATAAATATATTCAGAAAATATAAACATAAACGTACATATGCACTCGGAAAACATGTAAAACAGGTTTTATAGCCCACTCCGAAAATTAGAAAACTTTTGGCAATTAAGTTAATTGCCGAAATAGACGTAAGCAGCCAGTACACATAGCGCGTGCAGCACTAAAGCGGCGAGGGTGCCACCCTCTCTCAGCCATATTCTCGAATATGCGCGCGCGCACTCGACACATATTAGAAAAGCCTTCGAATTCCCGTTTGACGCAACCGGGGGGTGCACGTAAACCCTCCATTATCAGCCGCTCCCCTCGCACTTACCGCTGAAAAATTAATTTTTTTAATTTCGCCCACCCCTCGGTAATCCAACCGACAAAAATGACACTCGACGACGTGATACCTCCATACCCATTAGCTGTACGTCCGCGCATAAAAATTTCACACTCGCCAATCGCGAGGCGGACGTTTGTTTTTGTCGCGCCGGCAATTGAGCCGTGCAGCGGGCGCCTCCGTAAAACGCCGCAGCGACGGGACGTTAATCTTCGGGCGCGTCTAATAAGAGCGCGCAATATTTAATCGCTCGCGAACGTGCGTAATCGCAATTATCGGGGCTCCTGTCTCCCTAACCCCCCCCGCGCCCCTCGCTTCGGCCGTGTACATTCGAATTATGGGAATAACCGCGCGCGCAACGCGTCCCCGCGGGAACACGCGTAATCCGCCGACACGAGCCGGGCCCGCGTATAGGCACTATAGGCCTAGTTTTAACCAGCGCCTCGCGCAATAAACGGGGATTTGAATTCCAGATTTTACAACGACGACTAGGATTTGCGTGTTTTATCGCCGCGCGGGGAGATGCGGGTTGTCTTTGCCGCGCATTGTCGGCCGCTCGTTTATTCGTTTGCGCACGCGAGGCGGATGCTTTGATAAGGGATGCAGTTTTTCTGCCTCACTGAGCCCGCGCTTCCTTTTTCTTATTGCGAAGTTTTATCGAGATCTAACCGCTGCTTGCCGTTGAGCAATTGTTGATATTGGTTGAGAAATTACACAGTAAATGATTTGAATATTAACCCGATTTCTGTTTAAAATAGTTTTGAGAACAGAGGATTTTTTTTCTTTAAGATTTTTTGTTAAAGTTAATTAAAAAGTTACTGATTATTGATATAACATAATTGTGAGGATTTGTTGGTGATGGAGATTTACCTGTAGATAAGTTCAATGATTTTCCGCTTTGTTGCTATAATACGCAATTCAACTGGCATTAGTTTCGGATTACTTATCCAAAATTCGAAGCGAGTATTTGCACTTGCAACCATAATGAAGTCTTTAATAAGCGATTGAAACAGCAATACAAGCGTTTTGAGTATCATCTAAACTTACTTCTGCAGATTCAGCGAGATACATTGCTTAATTCACGCCAGTTATACAGCATGAAACTCCGCTAACTATTATAACTTATAGAACAATTATTTCGCTTTTAATTCATCGCACAATGATTTATTAATTTATAACACAAAACATGTTCCCGTTTTTAATAAAACCTTTGAGCTCAGATTTCTTTCCCAATTATTTTGAAAAAAATTTGAGATGATTACAAAGGAAAAGTTTAAAAATTCGTAATTATATACGTGCATATATCAGCTTATGAAAAGTTTAACCAATGTTTCTTTTTTCTTAATTAATTGCGTAATGCATTATGCGGAAAAAAGATTGTCACAATAACAGCACAGAAGCACTGACAATGAGCGCAGCGTTCCTCAAACTTGGGAGCACTATACTCTGGGTCTGGAAGATAAGTGCTTCCAAAATATTAGTTCTGTTGCGTTCAGTTCCAGCTGTCCTCTGCTCCGGGAGAGCTACTCGCCCGAACCAGGAGCAGCATCCCAATCTGAATACAGCATGCGCCTCCAGGTTTCGGCTGTTGCTATACGAAACTATTTTTCGCTCGACAAACTCTCGCTACTCATCGTATTCCTTAATCATCCTGCTCAAAAATGACAAAGCTCCTTCGCTAAATCGACACGTCCCCCAGGAATCCCGGCGGTTCATCGGGAACGCTGCGTTAATCCGAATCGGCCATCCCCGAAGAGGCAGGCACACGCTTTACGAGTCATCGGGTAGACCGGCGCGAGGAGGGCGTCGCGGTCCATCTGCCTCCCGTGGGCCGGTAATTGCGCGTGCATCATCGAGCGGCGAGTCCGCGCGCAACCTGTGGCACCCTCGCGCGCCCCCGCCTAATCGATGAACCATCCGCTGTGACACGGCAAATTGTGTTTGCGGCCTGCGAGAGGCTCCGGGGCGAGCATTGTGCGCGACGCTCCGCCCGGGCGCGCCCGGTGAATCGGCCCGACTCGCCGCGGCGGCCGGACCCTATGCGCGCGCGACGCTCGTTACGTCCCCGCGAGCGTCATTCGAGTTGACCGGGCCTGCCGCTGGAGCGCGGGGAGGAGAGCTGACTCCTAGTTACGAACACGAGGTTCACTTCGTTATAAGGCGCCTGGGGGAAAACTTAAATCGGTGTGATTGATTTATGTGGATATTTATGGGAGATACGTTTACAATTAAGGGATGAATTTAGAATTAGAATTAGAATTAGAATTAGAATTTGATTTATTGTGACCTAGGACTCATGGTCCTATATGGCCAGCACAAGTAAAAAGGTACAGAGTTGAGATGGAGGGGCAGGCGCAACCCCTTACAAGCTTGCGATTATAAAGTAGCTTACAATTAATACTTAAAACTAAATTAAAAACTAATTTAAAACTAATTTAAAAACTAATGACTAGAACAGAAGGAGGCCCTTAAAGAATGCTTAAACAATAGGCGAGAGGTCGACAAGGTTACCCTGGAAAAATTTGTGCAGCAATACCTTAAAAAAATTTAGCATGGGGATCAAGATGATACCGTGAAAGAAGAACGTCTTGTTAAGTGGCAATAAATGACTTTGGTTACATGGATACATGGATAAAATTTAAAACAAAAAGGTGATACTCTGAAAAAGTGCAATATTTTTCACGCAAAGTCCGTGGTAGTCAATACCTCTACTGCAATGAATAAGGATGATATCTTGTAAGCAATAATTCTACTCGCATCCTAAAATAGATTCAAATTTATTTTTATAAAAGTCTTCATCTTGTAAAATATCCAAGGAGTTTACTAGAAAAATATTGCACTTTTTCGGATAGTCACCCGTATGTGTAAAATCTTCAATCTAATTACACAGTTCTATGAAATTCTATTAATTCGTATTAATAAATATATATTTATGATAAACATATTTAGGATATCCTTCTACTAGTTTGAAAATAGAAACAATATTTTTATAACAATATCAAATTAAATTATTTTCCAATATATTCTTACAATTATCTCAGAAACAATACTTGTAAAATACAAACTTCCCTTACACGAAATAATTAGTTCCAAATATTACAAAATATGTGATCTCAACGATGCCAATGACCATATTATCGATAAACTTATTACCGGCCGCATCGTAGGCAATAACCAGCTCTATAACTAACACAGTTACATACAAATGTCAATTAACCGACATCGTCCTTTTATTGCAGTATAATCTGTATATCACGGCGCAATTCCTAAATTTTGTCCTCCCCCCGTATAAACCCACCCAACCCCTTCCTTTTTCTCGGAGATATAAACTCCGCATCTAACCGCGTGGTGAGATCCGCGTCGTAAAACCGACCCCTCCCCCTCCTCCCCGCGGCTTCGGCGTGAAAAGGCGGCGAGTTTCATTTCGAAAAGACGAGCTGCCGGGACACTTTTCATTTCGCGTATAGCCCCGCGCTTATTGCCCGGCGCAGCGTCGGGGCACCGGCGCGCGCGTCACCTTTCTCCACCCTCGGGCGCGGGGCCGTTCGCGCATGCGGCGCACGTGTGCGCCCGGTCATTAGCCCGCCGGCGAGCCTTCCCACCCGTTATACTCACGCGTTACGCGCTCGCATATACGCTCGCGGGAGTGCATTAATAATCGTTTCGCCGATGGCCGTTTTTACAGGGGGCCCTTTTATGCACGCGCTCGGCATTTTTTAAGGAGAAACTTCTTTTTTTTTCCCCGTTTGAATCATTTATTCCGCATTCGTTTTTTGTTTTATTTTTTATTTCATTCGCCGAGTGGCTTTTATGCGTTAACAGGTGTCATTCATATTTAAAATTAAACGGAGCTGAATGCCGACGGATATTTCGCGTTGAAAAATGATCGAATGCACTCTGCTTATCTTTATTTTTGGCGCCAATGAAAATTTTATTTTAACGAAAATGTTTACCTTCCGGGAGCGATAATCATTCTGAGCGAAAAGTAGAGCGGCAGAGTAGATGCATTTCCCGGAAAAGATGTGCCGCGTAAGCGCGCAGAAATAAATTACTACGTCCCATCCGCGCGAATCCGGCGGAGTTCGAGAATCAGCCGCATCATACGCGGGGATCGATTTCACGCGGGCAAGCTAATATTTACGAGGCGCCCCGATCTCATCAATCTCGACAAATTTCTCTCTGTTTGCCCGGTCGGTTAATTTTGTTTTCCATTTCGTTCGCCGCCGCGGAGCGAAACAAAGGGGCCGACTATCTCCGGGAGTTCGATCGGCGCTCTTCGCGCGCCCGCTTAACGAGCTGCGAATATACGGCGGTGCTACGCCCGCGCAGTTCCGGCCTTCGACGCGGCCATCGCGCTTTTTATAGAAATTGCCCACCCGAGGGCCCTTACTTTTTCGCCGGAATATTCACATTCATTTTTATCGGGCAGCCGTTCGTCTTGCTCAATGACTAGTTGCGCCGAGATGAACTCCCCAGGGCTGTAAACGCGTCTCTTTTCCTCGAATCCCCCCTGCCATTGTTTTGTTTTAATGCCGGAGCTGTGGGAGGGTGGCTTTTACAACTGTTCGGTAAAAGTGACATTAGGAGCGCTGTAAAAGAACTATGACGGACTCGCGGAGGTGCATCGTACAAACTTGATTAACATTCCCCTTTTGCGGGGATTTATTTGTCGGAAAAATCATTGCTGTTGTTGCACGTAATTTTTGTTATTTAAAACAAAATCATCATCGTTGAAATTTATCACAGTGCTTTTTTAAGGTTAAAAAAGTTAAAGTTAAAAGATTGTTAAATTTTTGTTCTTTAATGGGAAATAACGAAGAGAAATTTTTTTTATTTAAATAAATGAAATATTAATGAAATTTTACAGCGAGTTACGAAAAAAATGGCATATTCCATTCTACCGCAATAAAAAAAAAAACAGAATAATGCAAATTTTTAGCCATTTGCTTTTCGCGTGCGCGTCAAAAAATCGTATGGGCAGCACGAAACCTCCGACGTCAGCGCGGCTCGTTCCTATTTGCCAGACCGACGGCGGTGCAGAATGGGAGGGGGGACAAGCTCAAATAATATACAGCACTAGCTACAAGTAATAAAGCATTCGACCCCCCGAAAAACGAGAATGCCAGAGCCAAGCTGCGCTGGCAAGCAAACTTCCATCTATATGTATTCCTCTGCTTTTCGCCGTTTCTCCTCTTCCAGCGGTCATAACTCATATAATTCTTATTGACAGTCGGATGTGTTTTATTGCGATTAATGGATGATTATTTGAGCTAGAAATTATTGTTTGTTTCGTAGGGCTTGGAATGGAATACAAATTGCGTAAATTATATATTGTGTTGCTTAAAAAAACTGATGTAACCATTTTGACTCGCTTAAAATTTACGCTACAGTGCTTCGAAATAATGAAACTGTTAAAACGACTTTTCAGTTTATTTTTAATTAAAACATTTTTAATTAACGGGAAATCCTTATATAACTAAGAAATCACCTGTAGTGAACGTTAATCTACGTCATATTTTTTTTGTAAAATATATAGTACATTGTACACAATTTTTATTTACTTTTTTTCATTATTACACCTTCCACTTATGAAACTTAATATACAATGAAATATATATTAGGGAATGTTTAATATTTTGTGTCGTATCCTATTTTGAAGTCTATATAGGAGTCGTTAAAGTCACACCTTGTGCGCGTCATTCTACGAATAGTCGCATGTGTAGAATTAGATATAAGGAAGGGGAAAAAATACATCACCCCTATAGTCATTAACGCAGTGATCACACAAAATTCATCCTATAGCTATCTTCGCACTCAATCACTCAGGTGCATTCTCTTGGCATCCCCCGATGGTAATCGGAATCTCGTCGGTTTCCCCGCCAACGGGCAATACATTTCTCGCAGGTTCGCGCATCAAGTATTCTCCAACGCCCGGCGCATAACTGCGCTATTTAGCGCAAGTGGCTGGGTCGTGCTGATTGTTACGACCGACATCGGCGGGCGAATTGTTGTTAAAATATTTTCCCGAGAAATGGCAGATACCATCGCGCCGTTCGGAAAAAAAACACCAAGAGTCGAGTTTCCCAGGTAGTTTCAGCGAAGCCCGACAATTTATCGTTCCGCTTTAACCGTTTCTCAGTTGCATTATTTTTTGCCCCAGCGTTTGAGACGAAATTAATAAGCGTCGTAAGTAACAAAGGTACACCGTCAACCTTTTTCGCGTAACGCGTAATTTTTAATTAATTTCATAAAGATTTTCATTAAATCTCGTAGGGTGAAAACATGCCGCGAGCAGGTTAAAAAAACAGGCGCAACCGAGCGTGAGAAAGTAACATGCGCATAATGAGTTTCCGCGTAGCGCAAAATTGATTAAAAAACGTGCTCGCAAACGAGAAAAATTTTGAAGTGAATCGTTCGTTCCCTCTCTTTTTCCAAAATAATACTTCCCTAAATGCTGGGAAAATGTTCCGCTCGAAGAACGCGGATGGGTTAATGCGGCCGCAGCCGCTTTTATCGCGGCGGTCGCGCCTTTTTATACCCCCCGCCGAGCGATAAATTTCGCCTCCTTCGCCGCCAGACGAAAAATCCCGGCGCTGCCCTTGGGATAATTTCGCCTCCGCCCGTTGTTTACCGAGCGCGCGTCCGCGCCCCACTTCGACCCGTCGCAAACGCATACTCACGTACGAATCCGGTCCTCGCGCTGCGTGGACGCGCGGAATGCGTCTGCGTCGGGATGCCCGGCGAGCGCGCGGCCAATAATTCGAGGGCTTGAAATTTCGGCCGAGTAAGCCGGGGAGTCGATCGAGCTAATGGCCGAGCCGCACGAAACATTTTTTTCTGGCCGAGGCCGATAGGGATCTCGGGAGCTTTCGCCCCCCTGATAAACGGACCTGGGTAGGGAAAAGAAAGGACGCGATATTCAGGAGAATGTGCGGCCGCTCCGTCTTCCGGGGGATTTGTTCGACGGGCCGGGGAGCTATATTATCGACGTTGTAAATCGCTCCGACGATGGTGAAATTTTTAACGAGCGGTGTTTGAAGAAAGCGATCGCGAAAATAGGGCGCGAGGAGAAGCAGCAGATGCGCGTCTCATTTGTACGCGTCAGAGTGCGATATTTATTAGTAGTAGATAAAATAGCTTTGAAAATAAAAAAATTTAATTCTGTCGCTTGCCGCTTCAGTGAGTATTTATTGCTAGTGTGATCAATCGAATAAATAGAAGAAAGAAAAAAATACAATCTAGAAATAGGTATATAAATAGAACGGCATTTTCAAAAGTATTATAGAAATGCGGAAGTATACTTTCATAATAAATTCTCTATTTATAAAAAATGTCGATAATTAAATTCTGGTCTATCCTGTGGAGCCGACAATATTCAATTTAAAATTTATAACGACCTATTTCTCCAGACTGTCGAAATGCTTCTACACCCTCAACTTATTATCTCACTAAAAACATGTATCTAAAAAAAAGGTGATAAATATAACACCAATATATCGCGTTTAATCCATGTTTACCTGAAAAAAAAAGTAAAAAAAAATACAAACGATTTTTCTCTCGCAGCTTAACCAAAAAAAGAACGCGGAAGCACGTAGCACCCGGAGAGACAGAGAGCGAGCAATAAAGTGAGTTTACGCAAGGCAAACTGGAAGCGCATTACGTCCTAAAGAGAAAGGCGCGCGGCGCCGACACCGTATACAGGCTGCAGACGCGGGCGTCCCGCCTGGCAGTAGTATATGCCCGTATCGATCGGCCGGCACGTTGGGGCGCGCGCGCGCAGCGGCCGATCCACGCACGATCCGCGATCCCGCGATAGCCTACGCGGCGACTCGCGCACGCCCACCTCGAGCTCTAAGTCTTCTTCCCCGGGTTGGGGGGGCACGGCGGAGGGTGCAGCGGGGGGGAGGGTGGGCACGCTCACGTACTCGCGAACGATCGCCGAGGAGCTGCCGGGACTTCCATTATGTATGGACGTGACGCGCGCCGGGGGCCACTCCGACGAATTTCAACTCCTGATGGGCCATCCGTCCGATGGCTTCTCGAGGAGCGCCTCGGCTTAGCCGCGATATTACCCCCGCGCGGTGGGGCTGATTTTCCTGCGGGATAAGAGTGGCGAGCAGGGTAATTGCGCCGCCGGTGTTATTGGCAGTCCGCCTTTAATCGGGACATCTCAATTTGACCCTGGCGAGTTTTACGGAGAATGCCGATTAGGGGCGTATTAATTGTAGATGCTGATCGTACTGCTTGTGGATTATTCGTGGAAACGAGTTTCTTTTTATTGTTGGGGAAAAAGGAAAAATTGATTATAATATTGCAGAGGTAGGCTCCAACTTTTATTGTCCACAATTCGGAATGGCCTCGATATCGCGCGAAACATCGGGGCATTAGAGCGCCGTAATTGTCTCGTAAAAAGCGAGCAAATAAAAAGGCGCAGGAGTGAATAAATAAAAGGAGAGATAATCGCTGAGCAATTATAGATATACCCGCGCGTGCCTCGTCGGAGGCATCAGCGAGGAAATAGATTCGGCTAAGGTAAACAGCGACAAACAAAAGCGTTTTTCGCTCTTAGGATAAAGATGGGGGGGAAAGAAGAGGGAGAAAAAAAGGTAAAGAGGAGCAGACGCAAATAGACCGAGGCAGGGAGATGTAGGGTGGAAGCGAGGCAAAAGGGAGACAGCGAGAGGGAAGCCGGGCCAGAGCTGGTCGTCTTTTTAGGGTTTTGGCTTGTCCGCGTTGCGCGAGAGTGGAAAAAAGGGCATTGTAGCTGACGGAATCCGGCGCAGAACCTGTGTACGAAATTTAGCGCGATTCCCTCTATTTTTTTTCCTCGCATCCCTCCCCGCTGTCTCTCTCCCTCTCGTTGGTTCCCCCCCTTTTTTTTTATCGAGCGGCGTATTCTTCTTTTTCGTCGGGAGCGAGTGGTGGTGACGACCGTGGTTCCGAAATCAATTCAGGCCACTTGTTCCTTTTGGCCCCGGTCAGAGACGGTTGTGCCCGCATTTTTTGCGGCCACCTAAAGAGGCTGCTGCGCGCCGCAATTTATTCCTGGATTCACGATTTTTCGAGATTTTTTTCAGCTGAATATATCTGATGAAATTTCACACCGAAAGCTTTTCCTCGCTTTAAAAGTGAATTTCGAAAAATTCGTTTTCTGTAATTTTAGTCTACGCGAATGGGAAATTACTGTTTCAATTACATTTTTTGCCCGCGGCCGAAATAATTTTATTAGAGCGTCTCCGAAAAAAGCAACATGGATATGTAAATAAAATAGTGCAAAAGTACTGGAAAATTTGTTTTAAATTTTCCAAGTTAAAATATCCTTTTTATTTGTTTTTCCTGTTGGCACTTGAAAACTATCCGATTGTTATTTCGTTTAATTTTTCAGCTCACTAGAGCAGATCGTCGTTTATTTTTAATAATAATAAACTCCGAATTTTATCAATTAAACTGCATCAATTCCAGCAGGACAGTTTCATGCCAACTTGTTGATAAAAAGCAAATTGAAAGCAATTCGCGTGCCAATTTGGGTTATTACTGTAGCATTAACAAAATCAACTATGTAAAACGTCCCTTTTACGTACTGACTTTTCGCAAACACCAACTCCCAATTTCAAATCTCTGTATAAAAAAGAAAGAAGATAAATCGCGCAAAAATCAACTCACGCAGCGCAAACAAAATTCCGCAGCGCAACAATCTTTGCCGCCGAATAAACGTTCTTTTTTCTCCGCCGAAAAAATTTCAATCGACTGTAGCCCCTGCAACGCACTGAAACAATTCCGCCGGGAAAAAAGGGCAAGGGGGAGTGAGGGAAACGAGCGCGCACGGCCTCGGGAGCGTTAATTTTTAACGGCGCAGGTAAATACGGGGGGAAAGCTCGGGCGACTGTTCGGATAGAAAGGCGGTGGCTTTTCCTCGCGCGTAACGACCGTATCGATCCCGCCCGCTGCACAGGAGCCTATAGGCGCGTGTAACGATCGGGCCGGATACGAAGGCGCGCGATAAAAATCCCCATTATGCTAATTGTTCGCGCCGACTGCCGTCCCCTCCTTCCCAGTCGAACTCTAGGTGTCTGCGCCTCCCCGGACAATGGAGCTTGGAGAGCTCCTAGGACTGCTTTTATTTGCCTTTTTTTTGGCCGTCTGGATGCGGCCCGGGCTCATCAGCGGGCGCTGCTTTTGTCGCCCGTGAGTTTCTTTGTTCGCGCGGAGGCTTGCGCTTGAAGGCTCGAGGGGGAGCGATTTTTGTCGAGTACCCTGGATTGGTTAATTAACGGGATGATAATTTTTCACGTTTCCGGGGGGAGGGAGCGGATAAACTAAAAACCCTGTCGGTTAACTGATTATTTTAGCGGCGCGTCTTAATTGTGCGCAGCTTTCAACGAGCAGTGGCCTTTTGTAGGGGTTAATCAGCGGTTAAAAAGCGTAGGTTTTTAAATCTTTTGTTACACGTCGCGGAAAAAATTTCGTCTGAGAGAAGTCTGGCTAAAAAGTCTGAGCGTAGTCTAGACAATGTCTGCGGCCTCCGACCGCTACGTTACGTTTATGTTTTTGCTGCCCTTTTTCGTTTTTCCTCCTCGCTCCCTCATACAATTTTTAACGCGTAGGTTCATTAGAGCGGAAAAATTCGATGAAAAAGAAAACTGCCGCAGATAATTTCGCCGTCACCTTTTTTTTTTCACCGCCCTTCTTAACGAGCTTCCAGGAGAAAAAAAAATCACTCGCGCCTCCGCAAAATCATAAAAAAAAAACAACCTCGACGAAGTAAAGGGGAAAAAAGCGCGCGTGCGAAATTCATTAAAAAGAACGACGCGGCGGGCGACAAAAGGCGCGGAAAAATTGCGAAGAATCCGCCCGAGGGGAGTCCGCGCGGAAAACGAGTTTCGCGTTGTTTCGCGAGGGAGGGAGGCGGCGTTCATTTGGCCGAGCGGATCCTACAAAGGCGCCGCGGCGATGACGCGCCCAAGACGCAATCGAGGCGCCGCGTCCCGATGCCCCGATGGTCTAGTGCCCGCCGTACAAAAGCCCTCCTCGCCTTTCTCTCCGCCGCGCCTTTTCTCCTCTCGCCCGAGCGCGCGCCTCTCTCCCTTCATTTTTGCCGCGTCAAGGCCTCGCCAGAAATTGCGGACGCCTGATAAAGCGACGCGCTTCCACCCGCGAGGGAGCTCTCACCCTTCGGTGGGTGGGTTCTCCTTCTTTCTTTCTCTCTTCTTCTTCTTCTTTTTTTCTTTGTTAAATCATAACGCTAGATTTAGGGGCGGGGGCGGGGGGAGTTTATATACGACGCCGGGGACTTCGCCTTCCCCTTTTTCGTGGGCCGCGCGTTTGTTTCAATTTGTATGGAATTCTCTTTTCTCCGCGGGCGGACGCAATGCTTCTCGCGCGGACTTGTTTGTGCTCGCGCTCTCGCGACTCCGTGCGCCCGGGTTCTTTACCTTTTTTTTCCTTGTATGCACGCGGAAAGGTCGCGCGTTGATTTTTTTATGAGTATCGTGAAAAAGTTCGCGTTCGCAAAAATTCCCTTTTGTGCACCGCGTGAATCATTAGGAATAATGATGCCCATGCTTTTTTTTGGTAGAATTTACTTTTTAAAGCAGCAGATCCGCATTTTTATTATTATCCTTATTATT
Organism: Eurytoma californica; assembly: GCA_035586675.1. Taxonomy (NCBI): domain Eukaryota; kingdom Metazoa; phylum Arthropoda; class Insecta; order Hymenoptera; family Eurytomidae; genus Eurytoma; species Eurytoma californica. The sequence goes on from JAXIUT010017575.1 coordinate 19,764, forward strand.
AAAATTATTATTATTATTATTATTATTATTATTATTATTGTATTTCATTAATTTAACGGAAATAAATCCCTTGCGAAGGAATAATAATTTAAGGTGATACGTAAAATGCAT
>JAXIUT010017606.1:0-19854 GCA_035586675.1 Eurytoma californica
ATGGTAACAAAATGTTAAACAGCGCAAGAAATAGTAAAAATTAGTACGAATTTGTAAGATATCGTAACTTTATGTTGAATTTCGAACATTATTTCCGCTAGGGAGTGAATAAAAAACTGTGGTTCAATCGAGTAGTTTTTTATTCTTTCACATTTTGAGAGTAGACCTTTGCGAACTGTTTATTGTTAATGTTTAATTGTACTTTTTTTTAAAAAACTATTCGTAAAAAGAAGGAATAACGAGAAATTTAATTTAAAAGAAAATAAATTCTTATAAAAATTCTTTAATTTCAATGAAATTCGCGTTTCCAAACTCTTGCAATTAAAATTGTTACACAGTACATTCAAAAAAACTTTTCCATTACAAATATATAACGTAATTTATTTCAAACAAAACAACAGGCATTGCAGTCAATCTATTTCGACTGCGGTTTAATAGTTTTAAAAGTTTAATACCGATGAGACTTTGAAACTCGAATCCGCGGTATAATTGAGCAGAAAAATTGCGTGCCACACGTTAGCTTGCGGGTAGGTTGAAAAACGTAAGTAATCCTTACCTGGATTAAGTGTTTGCTTGTGTATCCGCGTCTGCTTCACTGTGCTTCGATCCGGTAGCAGTCGTATCTTCGCGTAGGGATCAGCGGTCTCGCTCAAGTCGCGTGCCCGAAGGTCCCTCGCCTGCAAGTAATTATATATTTTTGCTCGATCAGCGTGGGTATAATAATAAACTTCGACCATTAGCGAAGTGCACTTTGAATAAATCGAGTACAGAAAGTTTACAAAAGTATAAAAAGCTCCTTACGCTTTAAAAAATTACTTCAAAACAAAACTCATATCCGGATGAAGGAAAAAGTCCTGTCTCGCGCGGAACATAAAGAGAGAGGTCTGTTCATTTTAAAAACCCATAAAACGAAGTTTCATTTTGAAGCGCATAAAAAAAACACTCCCTTTTTCGAGAAAGAAGAAACAAACGCGAGCTTTTACTACACCGTAACGATGTATTACTTTAGTAAAATAAATTTCTTTTTATTGCATTTTCGCCATTCGAACCATCTCGAGTATAGTTAATTAAATAAAAGCCCGGCTTTCGCGCGGAGCTCCGTCGAGTTACAGGGACGAATAAAACTTCACTAACGACATTAGCGCAGCGCGACTCCCCGTAATCGAAACTTTCATAAAGGATTCAACGTTACGGCGGCTACCAAAGATTCTTTTACGCAATTCTCTCCCCGTCGAGCCTCTCAACTTCCGTAACTACGTTTGAAACGACCGCGCGACAGTATCGTCGTCACTCATATCTGCTCCTCCGGAAATACGATCCTACCCGCCAAAAAAAAAGGAAACGAAATTAAATTAATCCACCGCGCCCTATCAATTTACATTAATGAAGACGAGTGGTGGTGGAAAAAGAAGAAAGCCCCGCGCGCGGGAAATTCGATCCATCGCCGCGGGAAATTTCATCAGCGATGAAACGCAATAGGGATTCCCTTCGTTCCGCTGATGAGAGCATTCCTGCGACTTCGCGATAGTGGACTTCTAATTGTGGCGTGCCTGGCGCATGGCGAATCTGCGTCGCAGTTTCTTTATTCGCGCCGTAAAGTAGTTCGCAAAACTGAAAAAAAAAGAGGCTCGCGGTGTAACTGCCTCGTGAAAAAGTGTTTACGCGGCGAAAGAGTCGTGAAACTCCCATCTGCCGTTCCGCGTTTTATTATATTCGACGGCTGCGCGGCGAGCGAATGCCGATAATAAATGAATAATAAGGGAGGAGATTTTTTTTATCGGAAAGAGAAAATCGCGCGGGGAATTAAAGGAGTTCTTCAAGGCGTCACTAAAGTTTTACTTGTTGCGGGGAGAAAAGGAGCGTAACGTTTTTTTACGAGGTCCGAGAGAGCTTTTATGTGTCCTTCGGAGAGAAAAGTTGGCGACGATTTTTTTTTTTTTTTGCTCGGCGTTATTAGTTATAAGTTCAGTTACTCTTTAGTGATATTAGCTCGTTCACTCGAAACTTTCGTTGGTGCAAAAGAATCGAGCTTTTCAATTTATGATCTATATTTTTCTTATAAAGTATAAACCTTAACGGCAGGATTAAACGTGAAGACGATGTTAAAACTCACCGAAATGTAATGACACATAAATGTTTGCCGCTTAAGTCCTTATTAATACTAAAAAAAATATCGCGACGTTATCACTTTTTTATTTGCTTATAATAGATTTCTTGTCGTGAAAAAATTAATTAAAAATATTAATAAAGATTGCAAGCTAATTTCGCAACCGCATATAAAAACTTACTACTTAAAATTGTACGAAGCAAGTTTTGGAGTAACTTACGACGTTTTTGCAACGTTATATTCTAAAGTAAATTGGTTAATTTGAAAAATGTGAATAATCACGATAAATCTAAAATTTTTTGGCCCAGACTAAACCATTAATCTCTTCATCCGCTTAGAAGTTGAGAAAATAGCAGCTGAAATTGATTAAATAGCACCGGTGTATTTATATGCATTAAGTAGAAAGGGTTCGGGTAGGGTAAGACCGGTGCTCTACCCACGCTTTCGTCGATTTTAACAGCTTTTCGCCGGCTCGCCGTCGAAGCTGCGAAGATTAATTTTTTTTCCAATTAATTTCTCAAGTCTCAATAGCCTAAACCTCTTATTATAACGTTGGCGAAAGCTATGCAGCTGTCACCGACACTCTCCAGGAGTCTTTATAAATCTTTCGTTTGAAAAAAAGCAGGATGAAGCTGAAATTGTAAAACCGAGTTAAATAGGCATGAAAAGCTGTGTGCAAATTTACTTAATTATTTAATGAAAATAAAAAATCATAGAAGTGATTATTTCTATTTTGTTAAGATATATTGCGGTGCATTTCATTTTTTGTTATCGGAGAAACTCACATTTCAGTGTTTCGCGACGAAGCTTTTTCCGAGCGTTTTTTCTGACGGAGAATCCGTGAAATGCACTTTATTTCGTTGCTACTCTATTTACAGTTCGCAAGCACATTTTAGTCTTCGCGGAGAGCACGAAATGGCTTTCAAATTTCAAAAGAATTCTAAACAATTTACGAGTGCCGTTTAGGATCGTTTTACCCTTCCCGATACTTTTAAAAAATTACACTTTGTCCTCGATAAAAAAAAGCATACTAATACAGTAAAAACAGGCGTCTCGAATATCCACTCCCCGTATCGAGCACTCCCATCGCTAGTAACGGTACACCCCCGCCGAGGGGAAAGAAAGGCGCGGAAGGGAGGACGAAGGTAGCGTGCACCCACCTCGACGAGCTTGACGCTGAGGAGGCCGTTGGGCTGGTCGTAGGTGAGGCTGAGCTGGAGCTCGCCGCGGGTCTCGTTGGCCGAGCGCGGGCAGGATATGTCGTCGCTGTCGGTGCTGCTGAGGCGAGCGTGCAGCGAGCCCGCCTCCGAGCCGTTCCCGCTGCTGCAGCTGGCCAGCGGCAGGCTGCGCAGGATCACCATGCGCTCGTCGCTGGCCACCAGGGCGCCGCCCGGCAGCGGCGGCGCCAGCGGGCTCACCGACGAGCCCTGCACCGCCTCGTCGCAGCTGCACTCCGACAAATGACGGCCCACTGCGGCAAACATACACACGCGATATCATCCTTTCTTCTGTTTCGTTTTGCTGGTATTTAGTAAAGCTTAGTAAGATTTATTTCAAGCTTTGTATTTGAAGTTTTGTATTTGAAGTTTTATTTGAAGTTTTGTATTAGAAATTTTGTATTAGAAATTTTGTATTTGAAGTTTTGTATTAGAAGTTTTGAATTGAAGTTTTGTATTTGAAGTTTTGTATTTGAAGTTTTGTATTTAAAGTTTTGTGTTTGAAGTTTTGTATTTTAAGTTTTGTATTTGAAATTTTGTGTTAAAAGTTTTGTATTTGAAGTTTTGTATTTGAAGTTTTGTATTTGAAGTTTTGTGTTAGAAGTTTTGTATTTGAAGTTTTGTATTTGAAATTTTGTATTAAAAGTTTTGTATTAGAAGTTTTGTATTTGAAATTTTGTATTTGAAGTTTTGTATTAGAAGTTTTGTATTAGAAGTTTTGTATTAGAAGTTTTGTATTAGAAGTTTTATTTGAAGTTTTGTATTTGAAGTTTTGTATTTGAAGTTTTGTATTTGAAGTTTTGTATTAGAAGTTTTGTATTAGAAGTTTTTATTGAAGTTTAGTAAACTTTATTCGAAAGCTTTATTTTAGTATTTCCTGGGCGTGTATAGTCAATCCGACAAATTACTTATTGCGTAGTTAAAAAAAGGGTGGATAAATTGTTTGAAAAGTTCATTTTTAACAGAATCAGTTCAAATTATAAGAAATTAGGTGATAAAATTAAGTAAGGTATTACGGTTAAAAAATTTCTAACAATTGAAGTTATACTTTTATCAACAAGAAAAAACGTAAAAATTGTGTAAATACATTACCCAAGTTTTGTGTATTTTATCATTAAGAGAAAAAAATTTGTTTTCGGAAAACTTATTTTGAACAGTATAATCTAGCTCTTAGCGCAAATAAAAAACTTTTTAAGACTCTTACGAAAGAAAAAATAAAAATGTAATTTTAATTAATTTAAATATTTGTGGAAATGTGAAATCCTTTCTCGATATAATTAAATTCCTTTCAAAACAACTAGCAATTTCGAAAATAAAGCCTCTCCCTCTTTTTACGCACGAATTCGTGCCCCCAACGTGCATCGAATCAACTTAAAAAAAATGAGGAAAACACCCTCCTGATCGACATCCACAGCCATTAAAGAATTACCGTCCCCCCGGGCCGAGGCGATCCCTCTTGAAATGTAAAACCGACCGGCGCGACGACCTCCTCCATCCTTGTACATCCCTCATCAAAAAAAAAAAAAAAAGGGAGGGCCGCCCGTGGAGGAGGCGTCGGTCGATCGGCACGTGCCGACTATATGCGCTTGGGGGAGGGAGGGAAAGGGCGCATACCGTCGCGCGTCTCCCTCACGCGGTTATTGAAAATTCCTTCGCGTGGCGGCTGCCACTCGTCCTCCAGTCGGACGACGCTCCCCGAGCTGGCCTGCTTGCCCAGGAGGCCGAGGGCCGGCCGCAAGCTCGCCAGCGCGTGCTCCTCCCGCGACGACTTCTCCGCCTCCTCGGCGCGGTTCAGCAGGTCCTTCTCGAACCTGGAAAGCACACGACGTAATTCGGCTTTATTTTTACATTTTGTCAATTTTAGAAATAGTGGTAAGGGCTACAATGCCGAAAGCTCGTCTGAGCTCCTCGGGGGGATGTATGCTTAGGGAGGTTCGATGCAAAGGAGCATTTTTAAATGGAATTTTTTAGGGTGTAAATCGAATTTAGTTTTTGAGTTTCCAGAATAATAGAAAAATAAATTTATAATCAAATCAATTTAAGTGAAAGAATATTTTAACATAATTTTGGAAACTGTTTAGTCTAAAAAAAACGTTAGTTTAGTGTAAGGATATACGAAATATCACCCTTGATAAATATTGATAAGAAATCTACTGGATTAATAACAGCATAAAGAATTTATGAAAATGTGAGGACTTCGATTCTATTTTATCCTCGTTTTAAAAAGGAAATGATACACAATTTTTTTTCACTTGTATTACTGAATGTCGAGTGAAATTTGGATATTTCTACTCCTTTTTTAACCTCTTCCTCAAATTTATTTTTCTTTTAAATTCAAGCGTCCTTTTCGAATCTCTAAATAACAGCGTTGTTTTTCTTTATTTTTCTGCGCTTCTCTACTTGTTTACTATGTCTGTGATGGTCATCCTCTTTTACTACCATGTATACAGTAAGCCAGTATTTTATGACTGCATTTGTCATGTTGCGTAAATACAAACTTTTTTTATAATTCTTGTATTTATAAATTGTTTGACACTAAAAAAACTGTTCATAAAAGTCTTCGTTTATTCTTTTTTTTTTTAACACATATAAATAACAACTAATTTTGTACGTTTATCCTTCCCACATGCTGTGTTGGTATAAATTAATTTGATATAAGAAGTTCTCTTTCAGTCAACTTTCATATTTTATAGTTTTTTTTTTTAATTACAACTAGAGAAAAAAAAGTAAAAACAATTTATTTAGCGAGTTGAATCCTGCAACTACCTAATACTTAATTTATTTTCCTTCACTAAAAGTAATTTCTTCCAAACTTTGCTTCGGCGACTTCTATTAGCAAATGGAATTGACAGTTCTATATATCAAAAGGCAAATGGAAAAGAGAAATTGATGGGTTCTGACGCAAACTTACGCGCGAATGACGTAACTAAGCGTTCGTTATATATACACCCAAGTAGTTCGTCACGATAAAAAATATCTATCGAAAATTAAAAGTAATCCGATCGAAGTTGTAAAATTTGCGTATAATAAAACGATAAAAACTGAAAATAATCCCGTGCAAACTCTGAAAAACCAATTAACCGAGTGACATCGGCTGATTAAATTATTGTTTCGAAGCGTCGCGCTCGATACCCGCGCATTAATCAGCAGCCACCCACGCTATTTACATTTAATCACTTCGGGAGTTCGTTAAGCCGTTGTTAAATTCAATGCGAAAATTCCGATCTTATAGCCGCGCAGCGGTATTTGATTCCGCGTTTTAGCGCGTGGGTGGCGCCTCTGCATCGGCCCACGAGAATAAATTCCCCTTTCATCAAAAATTCATGAGAAAAGAATGAAAATATTTTTTTTTTTTTTATACCGCTGCACACAAAAGCGAGCGGCACAAAGGAGCAGGGGAAAACAGCGAGTTCCCTTCGAAAATTTTAAATTACTTCCCAAAACGGAACAGCGCTCAAGATTTTGCGCAGTTCCGGAAAATTGAACGCGGCGAACTCTCGTCCCTCGGGTAACGGGATGGAATAAAGTTCTGCCCCCTACAACTTTCGAGATCGCTTCGCAGGAACAAATTGCTGCCTCTCGCTAAAAAAGCGACCTTATCTCGCAGGGATGAAAAAATGGAGGGGGGGAAAGGGGAAACGGAGGTGGTGCGGGTTCGAACGGGCGTTGGGGGGGTAAAAAATTGGCGATTAAATCCCCTTCTGTCGACGCGCTGATTCCGCCCTGGAGATGAAACGCTTTTTCCGCGGATTTTCAACTTGACGTATACCGCTCGGATTAGCCCCGGCTTTGCGCCAAATTAGTTCGCTTAATGCATATAAAGTGCGGGGGTGACATTGGCGCGGATTTAAAATTACTTCGACGATCGTCTTCTTAACGGATAAATGAGTCCGTGTAACGCATAATAGTGTTTTTGAGTGCCTTTCGTGTTTACATAAAATTATTGAAGAAATTAGGCGGCGGAAAAATGAAGGTAAAAAATTGCGTAATTTAAGAGGGGAGTAGAATGGATCGGATCGAAAGGATAGCATTACGTAATATTACACCAAAAGATGAATTTCCAGCGTATTATCTGCGCACATTTTATAGGTATAAAATTTCGAATGCACGATAAGAGAATTTAATCTTCATTTATAATATTAAATTTTATTTTGTTTGTTAGTATCAATACTAAAATAATTCGTTTTAAAATGAGGAAGTGCAATAAAGTAAAATTTATGAACCGTAAATTTAAATTTATGCTTATACAATAACAACTTTCAATATCATAATTTCGCATAAAATCAAAAACATAACGCGTCGACCATTTTGTAATTATACGTTTACTATCAAACCAAAATGTTAAAGGATACAGTATGAAATTACATGCGCAGATAACAAAAGTACGGAACTAATTATAATGACATCGTTAGTGTATGTTGCTATAACATTTTGCCCAACATTGCGAAACGAATGTTTTATCACTTGCCCAGTTCGTCTCCTTACTTTATTACTCTCCTAGAGTAGGTCAAATAACCAGTTCCTTAAAGTAGTCGCAGTAGTGACGTAGACATTTTCAAAAGTTAATTTTCTTCCTAATACATATACTGCTTACTTAAAAATTGGAACTTCTCTAAATAAATAATTATAGTAAAAATTGAAAAGCTCAATTAAAAATAACGATTCAATTTAATTTTGTACGTAATCCATTAAATCCTTACTCCTAAAAATTTTAATTGAATTGCGTCCAAAGTAATAAACGCAATCCATTAATTTATTAATAAAATATCATTACACCACCGAATTCAATTACAAAAATGCCAATAAATAAAACGAAAAAAAAAAAATCAATTTCTCCGTTTGATAAAAAATCAAACTCATCTCCTTGCGCAAAAGAACAAGGAAACGTCGAACTTCGTCGTTTAAAGAATCGAAGAATGCAAATGACGTACCAGTTGAGTGGCACCCGCCGCCTGCGCGCGCACAGCGCGTAGACGAGGACGGCGGAGACGGCGCCGGCGGTGGCCCCGACGGCGCCGAGGATGGCGACGATCTCGGGCCCGTGGGGGTCCATGCCGGACCCGCCGACCATCGGCGGCGTCGCTTAGCGGAGGCGCGGCGCACCTCCTCCTCCTCCTCCTCCTCGACGCGCCTTCGCCGGCGGCTGCTGCTGCTGCTGCGCTCCTGCTGCTTCGTCACCCGCCGTGCCCCGCGTCGCCATTAAATCGAGCCGCCTGTTGCCGACCTCGACTACCCCCTGCAGGCTACTCCGCTGTAACGAGATAATGCGGGGGTTAACGAGGCAAGCGGCGCTAAGCGAATCTCCCGCGCCGGCGGCCGGGGAATACACACTGCGCGCCGAGGAAATTGGTGCTGAACGTTTAGAGCTGCAAGGGGGTTTGTGTCGTTGAGAATTGGGATTTTGCATTATATCCGTCCAGTAAAAGATGTAGTACATTTCGATACAAGTGCGAGATAGTGTATTACGTACCTAGCCCTGTGTAATAAGAAATGTCTCAGATCACGTGTAATTGTCGACCGAGGCGAAGCCGAGGTAGGCAAAAATGTGATCTGAGGCTTTCTTATTATACAGGGCTAGGTATGTATACTATTTTTCTGCTCGACGGTGCCGGAAAGCAACAATTTCCTCGCGCGCAGCGGCTGGGAAGTTGGTGCTTTCCGGCCGGAGGGCAGAAAATGTGATTTTTAGCCTTGTATGACGTTTGCGCACGAGAAAAGCGAGTTACGGGGCTAAAATCACCTCCTCGCTCATGTATCGAACTATATTTTTCGATACAACGTGTGCAAGGTACGATTTTACGCAGCTGATTTTGAGAAAAGGTGCGCAGTCGTATCTGCGCACGGCGAGTCGAAAAAAAATAATCGACACTTGTTTTTTCTTTTTTCTATTTAACACTTGTTTAGAAAGATACAACAAGTTAAAATTTAAGACAACAATGACACCACAACGGTGTAGTATGTAAACTGCTATATTATTGTAAATAATCATTGAATTGAAAAAAGAAATAATACGTGCCGAATATTTTTCGATATTCTATCACATTAATAAAATTTTATTTTATTTTTCATACAACATCCTAATTCATTGCATCTATTTATTTATCGATTTTTATTTATTTAGAACACACTAACTTTTGAGGTAGTACTGGAGAATAGAGTTGATTTTTTGTACACTTCGTGATTTGAACGAATAAAATAAATGCATAAGGTTCTTTGAGGAAGAAGATTTCGACTTGTCCGTTAAAAACTTCTTGACTGCAGTTTAAAAAACAAAATCTGTTTCTGAGAGCTTGTCTCTTGAGACAAGCAATCTTCAGCAGATGACAAGCCAGCCCAAACTTTCTTCAGTTTTTTAACTGCGTTTAAAAAGTTTTTAATGTCTTGGAAGGACAAACTGTATAGGAAGACTTCACGGTTTCTGTTAGGATATTACCTATTACTAGATGAGGAGTTGATACTACTTAAGCTTTTCAACGGGCTGTAAAGCTCTTTAGACCTAATATAACATGCAGATAATTACGTGCAAAAAAGAAATAGAAAACAAAGAAGAAACAGTCATTAAAACGTGACTTAACTAGAAATTATTTAATATTGAGAGAAAAGCTCTCTTGAGCTTGCATTACACCAATATTAGAAATCCGTCAGGCAAAGGTTCATTCATAATCTTCCTAAACAAGTAGAATAGAAACTATGTTAGCAAACAGTTTTCCTAAAACGAATTATATTTACGCAAGCTGTAAATAATGTTTCATTATAAGTAATATTAATAGTTTCTTATTTAAAATTTTTGTCGAAGAAAGTCGTAAGTAAAGAAAGCTGAAATTAAAATGAAGCGTGATCAATATGGTTATTAAGCGCGGTAATAATGAGGGATCTAAGAAACTTTATATCTATAAATCTGCCTTTAATGTACTTCATTAAATACATGTACACATGTATAGAGCTTCATTTTCGTACATTTCAATCATTATTTACTCAACTTTCCTCGAGGGTGGAACAATAATAAAGTTTGGAAATTCCTAGCATTTTCTGTTATTCCATGCAACAGTGCGTTCAACGTTTGCACATTGTTCTAGTTCTACCGTCGCTATTTGGGTTAACACTTGATAAATAATGAGCTTTACTATTTATAAGTTCAACAAGTTCGACGTTAAACTTCAGTATTAAATTGCATGTATAAATAAGCGATCAATGTCAACTGCAGCTCATTAAAATTATTTTCAAAAGAATATTCAGAAACAAATTGCAAAGCCATAATAACGATACAACGATTTTGCGTGTAAAATAAAGTTTATGATCCTTTTAGTATATCGAAACGCGAGTGTACTAACATTTTTAGTACTTTACTATAAATGACAAATGCACCCACGCAGCTTATTCTGCAGTGCAGTTTCTAAGTTTACAACGATTTTAATCGAAATTTTCTATACATAAACAATTCATCGCACCGCCCACTTAAACAGACAAATAACAACGTGCAACAAGGTAACAAAGCAAAGTTCCATCATCGGGCTAAAAGCTCGCGAAAAAAGGATAATTACCCGCAGCCGTCACAATGGCATCGGCGCACGAGCCTGTCGCCTCATAATCATAATTGCGATCGCTCGAGCAACCTACATAAAGCGGCGTCGGATCACGCGGCGCGCATTTCGCAGCGACAACGGGGGCAATTATCAGGCAGAAGCGAGAGCGGCCATAGTCGATCGAGCAATAAACGCTCGGCTATATACCTACCGAACTCGGAAGATCGCGGTGCTTCGGCTGAAAATGACTTTCCTTCGATCGCCCGCATTCCTCGCGAGCGTTTTCAATGGGTACGGACGACCCCGGACTCGCGAGTAATTTTAAATCGCTTTATTAATAGTGCCCTCATAGGCTTTGTCCGCCCGTCGATCGATTATCCATGGCGTTTACTTGTTGCAAATACACTGGAACTATTTTCGTTTAAAATGGTGACGGCGGCGCGCGTTTCAGGTTGAATCGATGAGTGCTTGACGTGGTAAGGTTCAATAATAATTTTTTTTTACGATGGATGTTGATATGTTTTCGTTGCTGGAAGATTTACTGCCTTTGCAATTAATGTTTTTTTTATTGATCCCGTGTAATCTCATTTTTTCAAATTATATTTTCCACGGTCAACTGAGTTTTACGACGCGAGAATTGCGTTGTATCCATTAACTCGATATTTTCGAAGTAGACAAAAGAAAAGAAAAATCAATAATCTCATTTATCCGTTTATTGCCTCAAAAAATATACTTTTATTGATGGTCAATTTTTTGGAGATATTACTGCTATATTGGTTTGAAGATTGAAAAAAAAGGACTATTTGTCTTTTAAACTTTCGCGTCTCGATCCTCAAAGTTGAAGGTAAATTTACAAACGCAAAGTCAAGAGCAAAGACATCTGAATATCAAACTCGAAACTCCCTTGTCGCAGATCGCAAGAAAGTTGAAATGAGAAAAAGATCGAAAAACCGAAGCTCGTTCCTCGAATCGTTCCGAGCTCGCACCCCTCAGGCACAAAGCGCAAAAAGTGCCACCGAGAGAAAGCCTCGGCAGAATGAAAAGAAAAATCAATCGACGAACTCATTAAAACGCGCCTCGTTTACGCCGAGCGGCCAGTAATTCCAGCGGCCCTAATAACACGACGTCCCCGCGCGGATTCATTAGAGGAGAAAAGCTTTACGACGCGGGCGAGAAACAAGCGGCGAAGGTGAGATAAAGTACACCGCGCGTCACGTCTTGGAGCGCGGGACGAATCGATACCCGCCCCCGGGGCGATTTTTGCGAGATATAAATCAAGGCCTCCTCGCGGCGCTTTTTCGCCGGGGCTGATTTGCGGTGGGACTTTTCTCGACGCGGGCAGATTATCGCCGCAGCGGAATATAAATATCGCGCCGCTGCTTAATGTAATTGGCTCATAATTGAATGGACCGGGATGAACTGCGTCGCGCGCGGAAATTCAGTGGACGTGACTTTTACGAGGTAATCCGGCCGCTTTGGGTACTCGATTTGTTAATTTATCGGCGCGGGTACGGGCACGTCGTCGGTGCGATTTTTTTTTTAATTTTCTCTTTGATCTCAAGAGGCGAGCTTGGGAAAATAGGCGGCAATGCGGGGAAACGAATTGCAGGGGATTATGAAGGCCGCCCGCGCTCTTATTAAAATTAATCTTGCTCGCGGGCTCCCTTTGTGAAATGCTTTTACTGAAATTAACGAAATGGATGTGCATTATTAAAATATTTTTGTGGAAAACACAATTTAATCTTTATAAATTTAATGAATTTTTTACGATTTTCTCTTCATACAGACGGATTAAGAAAAATGTAATATGAGCGAATGAGAGATCACGAAGTTATATTTACGAAATAAAGGTCTTCTTGGTGTTCTTTTTAAGAAATATACCACTTTATTGACAAATGTGAGCTCGAATCAAAGTTCTGGCAATAAAACCATTAATTCCGAGCTATTCGCGTAAATCTTTCACCGTTCGCCTTGAAACTTTTAATAAATACTACTTAATAGTTGTTGCGATTTTACGATAAACATTTATTAATACACTGTACGTTTGCAGATATTTATAGAAGTTTTAAATGTAAACCCAATTTATTTTATTTTGAATTTTTCATTTCTCAGATAGGAGACCATTGGTCCCTGCAATTTGCCGTTAAACTCGTAAGTGCAAATATTTACCTTTATCTGTGTGTTAAAAAGCAAAGTCAAACAAATACGACATAAAGCATTCCTAAAAATCTTGAAAATATGACGTTAAACCAGAAATACCAGAGGAAATATTTATTCATTCGTAAACACAGAAATTTTAAACAAATATTACTCAACATCGTAACAAAGGCAAATACACTGAAGCTTCAATAAATCACATGCATCCTTTAGCATAATCCAAAATAAAATGCACCGCCGAGTGAAACGCATTCTCAGAATCCTCTTTTGAAAATGCAACTCAGCCCCGGCCGCTCGATCCCGTATAAAAAGCACAAAGCACAAAGGTCGACCTTCGGCGCCCTCTAAAAAGGCGACGTCTCCCTTCGAAGTAACGGCGACTTCGCCGTGTACACACGCGAGTCACCGGGGGTCACGCGCGCGCGCGCGTAGCTTACGCCGCCCGCGGCGAGTTAGACGCTCCCCGGTAAAAGCCGCCCACTCGCGAGTCCCGCTAATGAATTCGAGCCCGGCGCTGCTGCTAATAGCCGAGGCCCGGGTAAAGTTCGCTCGCTCCGAGTCGTTTGGCCTCTCAAAGGATTTTTTTCATTACTCGCGCCGGGGAATTCAATCGGCGACGACGTGCTCGCGGGACTGCTCCGGTATGGAGCGTGAAATTGATACTTGGCCGGCTGAAAGGATTGAATTCGAAATGGAATTCGCTCTTTTATCGGGAGGAAAATGTTTTAAAAAGCCCGAGGGGTCGCTGACGGCAACGGTTCTTTTTGGGCGTTTCAGTAGTAACAGGCGCGTGTAGTCGGACTTTCCTTTTTTTAGTGAATTTTTAAAATATTTTGTCAATTAATGGCTTTGACATTGTTTTCTTAACAAGGCAGTTATTCTGTATGCTCTTTAATGTTTTAAAAAGCCTGTAGGGTCGCTGCCGGTGACGTTTTGAACGCTTTAGTAGTAAGTTCCGCGTGTTGTCAGACGTTCTCTTTGTTCGATGACGTTTTAAAATCTCTTGTCAATTAATGGATTGGGCATTGTTTCCTTAATAAAACAATTATTTTCTAAGCTCTAAATGATAAATTTTTTTTTTATTTTTTCTTAAATGCTCAGCGTAGAGCTTGAAAAAATATTTGAATGAAACGTAATATAAAAGTAGAAAAAATTCGAAAATTCAATCAGAGTACATTTTCAGAAACTGATAAATCCAGTTTGCCTGATGACTACTTTTGAAATAATACTAGTTGAGCTTCAGACATCTGCTGACTTATATTATAGCAATGTGCACTGCTTTACTATCTCCCTGGCGGTTCCAAAGACCAGAGTGCCCTTTAAAATTTATAATACGCTTTTTTTCCCGCCTTGTACAAAGTCCGCGGTAGCCTTTGAAAAGCGGAAAATATCGCAAAACTGCGACAGAGCTTGCGCATGCACCATGCATAAGAGTCGAACAATTTGCAATTTGTCTTCTCATCCAGTGCACAAGGAAAATGTCGTTGACACGACCAACAATAGGAATGAAATAGAAGTGAAAAAAAGTTCAGAGGGAGGCGAATAATATAACGTCTATTGATCGACAACGAAAGAAATTTAAATGCGGATTCGTTTCCGTTCGGATATTGATTTTCATACGTAATTTTACTCGTGTTCTCCGCGTCGACGTATTTTAATAAAAATATAATTTACATAGCTGTGTACGCGCGTGGGCATCTGTAATATCACCGGTAAAAGTACATTCTTTTTTTTTTCATTTAAAAAAGACGTAGGATGAATATTGAAATATTTGAGTTGCAGCAGGCGGGCTTTATTGCACCTCTTCGAATTTTTAAGCGGGTAAAAGAGTTACTAAAGCGACACCGTCGCGTAGGCGCTCGTGCAAAAGGGTATTAGACTTTTATACAGCTACGAGAGAAATTTTAAATATTTATGAATAGACCGCTGCACGAGCTCCGCGATAGTATCAAATAAATGTTGGAAAAATTTACCTTCAAATAAGTACAAAGCGGAGAAACATTTTTCCTCGCAAGAAAAGTTTTCGTTGAATAAACTAAATAATACCCACGCGCTGTTGTTTTACATTTTGTACATATCTCACTTTTTTAACGCAAGAAAAGTTTTGTACATATCCAGTATATTTGCCGCTGAACTTTAGCCGCACGAGAAACGCAACGCTAATTACATGCAACGCCGGTTAAATTATACTAATGTGAATTACGCCCGAGCGTACACGCATCGCGCTAAACTTCATCCACAAATTTCATCCCCCACGGCGGAAGTTGGAAGTACACCCACGCGTCCCGCCTACAGCAGGTGCAAAAATTAAATCACCGCTAAAATTCCCCGCGCAAAAATGACACTCCTCGCTCCCGTGCAAATACTGCCCGTCGAAAGAAAGAATCGCGCGGAGGTCAAACGGCGAAGGAAACTCCATTTATTCGCCCATTTGGCTCGAGTGTGTATGTGTATCGAGCCTCCCGGGGCTGAGAGCCGCGTTCCCCGTGGAAAACGGCGTCCTTGCCCGCGGGCAGAGGAAAAACCCCGGAATCACTTGGCCGGGCCGGTGTAATCTCGGCGAGACAACGGCCCAATTTGCGCGTGCGTCCCGTGTAAATAATCGCCGGCGAGCCGTTAAATCAGCGCGCGGCGCCCGAACTTCGTCCGATCGATTCGCTCGGGACTCGCTTCGCCGGAGTGGTCGGTGCGTTCACATCCGAGAGCTGGAGATTTTTTTCGCGCGATAAGCAACGCCGCTTGCTGAAACGGGCGGAAATAACATTTAGATGGCGATTAGGGAACGTTACGCGTCCGATCGTACCCCGGCCTTTTCTACTTAAACGCCGCGTTTTCACGCGATAAGAAATTTTACGTGTTTCTTTTTTCACCGAGGGAAGAAAGGTCGGATTTTTTTTTTTTTTTTTTTTTTAAGAGCTATACTCCCATCACGTACGAGCGAGGTGTGCTCCGGCAAAATGTGGGTTACCTTTATGCGTTGCGTACTTTACTTTTATTTTCTCTTTTCCTTTCCAGGGCACCTTGAGATCGTTAATTTACTTTTGAACACGCGTTATTTGATAGAGGTACACGGGGGAAAAAAGGGCGACACGAGCGAGCATGCAAAGACGTTTAATGTACTTTTGCTAGCAATCAATAAAATGTAAATGCGAGGCAATTAAGGAAAGTTATTTTAACGCGGGGACAACGAAACCGGGCACGAGCAAAGTGACTGTGACGACGAGCAGGGGTATAATTAGCCGCCTTACAATGGGTCAAGTTTGATTAATTGAAATGCTTCGGGATACTTCGCGTAATCTGTACGAAAATTTCATTGTTTACGTTTTCTTAATTATTATATGTAACAGTAGATTTGAAATACAAAATAAATTTAGCAAACTTAAATTTGTCAAAAAAAGTATCAGTATAAAACGTAGCCTAAGATGTCTTTCTTTGCTAATTGAAATCCAATACGTAAACTCAATTAGTAAATTCAAAAAAGCAATAAAAAACTTTAATCTTCTTCTACAAACAAATAGCGAACAATTAAAGCCATCGAGTGTTAATTTCTCATGCGTACAATTCTAATATTTTTGCTTTATTTTTGTTAATAACATCTGGTATTCCGCAAAACCAAAATAAAAGAAAATCCAAAAACATACTTTGTTTCACTCTCTATTAAGCCTGACTAACACTCCAGAACAATAACATTCATCTCAATGAATGTAATCGCCCCCTGCCTCTCTGCGGCACAAAAACCCACGCGCAGGCATAGAATTCTCACAGTCTCCCCCTAAATCAGCCGGATTAGAAAGGTCCCTCTCTCTCTCTCTCCCTAACGCCGGACCTTCTGACGCATCAAAGCCCCGGCATCGCCAGGGGCTGCGCGTCCCACCTAAGCAACTGCCCCTAAGCCCCGCGGCGCTATAGACGTCAAGATCGCGATAGCTCAGGCGGAGGAGAGAGCGGCACTTTGGCCGGCTGGCCTCGCGCGTGCGCGCACCTCCCCCCCTCGGCCAGGACGCGGTGTAAGTCTCCGCGCGTCCTTCAGGCGGGCCGCCCCCACGACCCCGCACTTCCGTCAACGGATCCCGCGGACTGCGCACTTGCCGCCTCGCCCCCGAAAGTCCGGATGCACGCCCCTCGTGACGCAAGCCGCGGGGACGTGGGCGCGATGCCATATGGAAGAGGGTGAAGCGCATACCGAGGCGCGCGTCCCGCAATTAGCGCGCGTAACGAGTGCCGTGGGCTTTGGCCCCCCTCCCGATGCACCGCCTCCGACATAACGCTTACGGCAATAACTCGCGGCGTCGACGCGCGGGCGGATCAAAATTCCCTCCCTCGCGCCGTCCGATATGTCGATCCACTCCACTGTGCGAGACATTTCCGTTCAAGCTACACTCATCATGCATGCTGCACGTAAAAGGAAATAAACAAACAGATATATCGAAGAAAAGAAAAACAAAAAAATTACACTGTATAAAGGTACAGACACGAAGCGAAGCGCCACGTCGTCGGGGCGCCAGCGGAGCGAGGGGAGAGGGGTGTATGCGGGCTGGCTCGAAGCGAGCGTACACACAGAGGAAGAGAGACAGAAGGAAAGAAACAAACCTCCTGGCGTCCGCTTTATATATCGATTCGGCGGGACGGCGCGCACGGGCCGCTCTCGCGAGGACGAGTGCTGGACGATGCGTGGCGCGCGAGGACTCGCCTCTCGGCAGCGACTGACTCGCTCTGCGCTGGCGCGCCGCCGCCGGCTCCGGTGCCCCCCCCCGCCTCGCGATCTCTCTCCTCCTCTCTCCTGCGCGAGCGCGGCGGAGCCTCAAGGTCGTTTCCTTGGCGGGGCGCAGCTGCCCTCTCGCTCCCACCGACGGCTGGGTGAACGAACGCCTTTTCGCGGATCGCTGCAGGCTCGCGCCCTTTCCGAGGAGGCTGCCCCTGTGTGTGCGCGTATAGCTACAGGTGGACGGAGAGGGTGGGGTAGGGGGCATGAATAGCGTACGAGATGGATGGATTTTTTCGAAGCGATTGCCCTCTCCCCCGAGCTTTTTGGAGCGGTACTAGGCTGAATGATGGATGGAATAATTATCGGGGGGCTTTCTTTATTTAGGTGCAAAGGCGATCGCTGCGTAGGGAGGGTAAAGAGCGCGAGGATTTGCGATGAGCTATGATATTCGTCGGGATTGAATTATGCAGGAGAGGCAACTTTTTTTTGCGGGGCGTTGCAGGGAGACGTGGATGCGTCGGAGATGGAAGATTATTGAGTTCTGGAGCGAAATACCCTGGGTACACATTTTTCTTTTTTATATTTTGCAGTGGGTTGATGAGGGCTGCGTGTGCTTTCTGGATGATTCTTACAATTCAAAGAAAGTCGCGCTTTCTTTTCTATCTTAATAACAATTCTAGGTCACTGAAAGTAAGGTTTTTCTTTATTCTTGTTTACTTACACTCTAAAGTTGAATTAGTGAAAAACCACTAAAATTAGTGGAACTTGCTCCACTAATCATAAAATAGTGGAGCTTTTTTCGCTATTTTTTAGTGAAATTCCACTAATTATGGTAGTTTTTCACTAATTCAACTTTAGATAGTACTGTCTTTTCTTTGTAATTTGCGGTATTTTAATAAATATTTTAAAATTCTACGTGAATTTCATTCACTAAAAGAAATAATTAAAAAAAGCTTTCATTTTTTCCAAACAAAGAACAAGTCGCAATTACAATACTCATTTACAAAAAAAAAACTGCACTTAACGTTCCAAACCGAGCCCCTTACCTCGCCATCCATCGTTCCCTTTCGAGCGAGGCGTAATGAGTGCAGGAATTTTTTGCGCGCTCACTTCGCTTGTCCATTCATTTGCGCGTCGCGTATATAACGCCGGTCGCGGCGAAGGGCAAGGCAATAAAAAAAAAAGTCAAAACCCTCCTCGTAAGTGCGCCGCCGGCTGTTGCGAGGGTGAAGCGCGTGGGCCGACTCGACCCGGACCGACACTACTGGCCTATACAACGACGACTACGAGTCATTACGCGTGAATTTGCAATGTCGCCGCGCCGGGTAGACGTTTCGCTTGATTAAACTCAATTTTTTTCGGTCTTTCGCCCGCTCTCTTCCCGTCTGGGATACATCTTTCTGGAGATGAAAAAAATACGGCTGCTGTTTTGGAAAGGGATAAGATGGAAATTTGTTTCAATGGGAGATGTGTAATTGCGGTAATTAAGTTTATTTTTATTCGCTTTTCTGCAGTAGATACACTTTATTACTTTCATTGTATAACAGACCGATTTTATATAAATATTTTACTGAAATACTATAAAATTTAATTTCTACTTCTTTAACTCTATAGTGTTCATTCTTTATATTTACGTTGAAAATAATTTAAAAATATTTATCGTTTCATTTTATTTTGATGAACTCAGTAGTCAATTGTTATAAATTTATTATAAAGAATTTTATTTAAATAATTAAAATTTATTTCAATATAGTTACAACGGTTATTTTCATACACACGTATGGCGGCATATATTAAAATTCGTGGACATTGCCTATAAGTGATATAAGTATTCTTATCTAATCAGTGCGGCTAAGTTTAAAACTTTGGACGTACATTTATCCAGGTTTTGTTTGACGGCCGTGATAAAGTTTGCCCATTTATTTCTCTGACTTTCACTTTTTTTTATTTTACCTCCAGAAACTTCAACTTTTTTTCTTCTAATAAAAAAAAAAATTGTTTTCTAATAGTAATTATTGTGATAGTGTCTCTATGGACTTAAATATTAAGATTGGTGATAAAAATAGAAAACGGGTTGAAACTTATAAATATTTGGGAATTATACTAGACTATAATGTTAGATGGAATAAACATATAGAAAGCATT
>JAXIUT010017626.1:7081-19837 GCA_035586675.1 Eurytoma californica
ACGTATCCCCCCCCCCCCCCCCCCCGCTGATAAGAAGCGCAGGTGCGCGGGAGCTCGATTTTTCGATTTTTATCCCCCCGCGGCGCGGTGAGTGCGAATATCGAGGGACAACGAATTGCGCATCACTGTCTTGAGTCTTCCAAGAAATTCGCTCTCGCGAGCTGCCGGACGTGGCTTCGGTGCACTCGATCTCAAACGCGACGAGATCTTTTCTCGTTGTTGCGGGAAGTCGTCCGGTTGCGGGGGTGAATTTCGGAATAGGACTTTTCGCGATGATCGAGGAGTTGTTTATTTCGCAACTTCAATCGTAGTAATCAAACTTTCGAAATGTAGTCACCAAAAATTATTGCAAAATCGTGATTTTTTAAAGAGAAAATATTGCTACTTACTGCAAGTGATCTACATCGAATAATTAATTGCAATCGGAATATTAGTTCAAGCATATGTCGTAATTAGATTTTTTCATTTTTTTTTATCTTAGGAATAATGATTTCGGACAGCTGACCACTCATAGTATTTGAATTTAAATTTATTACCAAAATAAATTAGATGTTAATTCTGAATTTCTTTTTTTAGTTTTTGAATTTCAGTTTTTTTCTCACATATTTTAAATTAAAATTCTCTTGAAATTTTCCTACATAGTTTTTCTACGTGGTTTTGTATATGGAATATTATAAGATTAACCCTTCGCCTCATTTTTTAACGTTTATGAACAAAGCAAGAGCATACGCAACGACGAGTGACTGTATATTACGACGGAGTAAAAATTTGGAATAATGCGCCGCATCAAAAATTAAAACTTTTTGCGCTCTATTGACTAAATGCAATTTTCACTTTAAAAAATGACTTTATGAATTGATGGATACTAAAATTTCTACGAAACTTTATCACGAGAGTATATTTTGGCGCCTGCCAAAGAAAAGGTTTATTTACTACATTACCTTGAAATTAAAAAAATGTCTGTCATCAAAAATTTAAATAAAATTTCCAAAGCTATATCATCGTCTTTTTTTAATCGCTCACTCATCGAGGGAAGAAATTACAAACGATGTTACATCGTAACGTTTACCACAAAATCGAACATACCCAACTTCCAATTATTACAGTAAGTATGCATATCACAAATTTGCCTCGTTCGTAACTCCTTTAGTACTAGCAAAAAGTTTCGCACTGTATGGCAGTAGATCAAGAAATTATTCCTACCTATTCGCACGTCTAAACATCGAACTATCAACCATATTGCACACGTGTTTAGGGAGTGTAATATATATACTTCGACATTGAGTAAGTACGCACTCGTCACCCTCGTACTTTCGCCAAGTCCTCGAAGCTGGAGTCGCTCGACGCACGGGCCTCGTCCAAAATCCGCCGAGACATGCAGGCAGCTCCGAAAACTATATACCCCGGTAGGCGCGTGTATGTGTGTGTATATATATATATATGTGTACCGCCTAAAAAACGAGTTTCCACGCTCCGCGTTCTCCTCGCGGGCTCGTTATCTCTTCCCGCGCGGCGGCGGGTCCCGCATTATCGGGACCGCGCGCAATAAAAGCCCGCGACTTTTTGAAGTTCATTGTTACGCGAGCAAGAAAAAGCACCAAGTAGGAGCGCAGGCTCTTGCGCGCGCACAAAGAGAGACGTAAGTCCCGACGCGCGAGAGGAAGAGTCAGAAAGAGAGGGAGAGAGTTAGAGGCGAAGTGAACACGAGGCGCACGAAGGCCTGGCGTCGCGCGGAGCGACGGAGAGAGGGAGATAAACAAAGGGAGAGAGACGGCTGTAGGTGCGGGTGACGGGGAGGGAGGCCGGGGGGTTCACCGGCTGTTCGGGGGGACCGTCGGAGAGAGAGAGGGAGAAATAAAGCGAGCAGGACGGAGTGAGCGTGCGAGCGAGAGCGACGGGCGAGATTAAGAAAAACGAAGTAGGAGGGAAGGAGGGAAGAAGGATCGCATGGAGGACGGATTCTACTACAGAGCGAGGCAGAGAGAGATGAAGAGAGAGAGAGAGAGATGCAGACAGTCAGACAGAGAGAGGGGGGCAGGTGACGGGAGGGGGACGGCTGGGCGTGCAAAACGGATAAGAAAATAAAGCAGGTAGAAGCCCGAAGAGCGAGAGAGAGAGAGCCCGGAGCGGAGTCACGCACGTTGCGCGAGATAAGGGAGAGAGAGATGCGGGCGCGTGGGCGCGCGAGAGGGACGGCACTGGCGTCGGTATAAAAAGACAGAACGAGAATGGAGCCGCGCGAGCGAGACGGAGCGAGCGGCGGAGGGAGGCGGTGGGGGGGTGCTCGGGGGGGGGGGAGCGAGCACGTCGATAGAAAAAGGGCAAAACTCTGCGGGCGCCGCGCGGGTGCGAGAGAGAGAGGGCGAGCGATAACGGCGGGCGCGCGGGCGTCGTGGCGGGGTGGGGGAGGGGGGGCGCGGCCGAGGAGAGCCGAGGCCCGGCGAGGCGGCACGAAGCCGCGAGCTCCGAGCGCCGCGACGGCGACTTTGCAGTGCCGCCGCTACTACGGTGCCGCGCTTAGGTTACCCCGACGGGCACGTCTCCTCTCCTGTCCGACTGTGTGTGCGCGCGCGCGTGAGCGAGCGAGATCGCCCATCCAGGCTCGTGCGTCTCGGCCGGCGGCGACGACGGCGACGGCGAGGCTCGCGTCCGGGGCGTGGGACCGTCCGGGAGAGGCTTGTCCAGGAGGCGAGGAAGGCAGGCGAGCGGAGAGACGCGCGGTGCTGGCGCGCCGCGCCGGGTGTGGTGTGCGCGAGGCCGCTCCGCGAGTGCGCCGCGTCGATGAGTCTTCGGACGGTGGCCGCGGGTGTCCCTGCCCAGGATGAGCAGAGCGAGCTCGGCCGGGAGCTCAGCCGGGCGCTCGTAACGTAATCGTGTTTACCGTACGCCTCCGGCGGTGGTGCCTCGCTGTTGTATTCGCCGGGAAGTATAAGAGTGACCAGTGCGCGCGGCGAGGTTAAGGCAGGGTCCGCGCGGGACCCGAAGGAGGATGCGCCCGAGAGCCGGAGCGACGCGCCTCCCACTCGGCTGAACTCTGTGATACTCGAGTGACTACCTCTTGCTGATTCGGGCGGCTCTTCGCGCCTCTCGTGTGCCAGTTCTTTACTTTGCTCGTCTCTCTGACCTCGGTCTCTCTTTTTCTCTTTATCTCTGTTGTGCTCGTAGTGTGTGACTGTTCGGACACGGGGGAGAAATACGATAGACTCGGGCAAGATGCAGGTGGCCACGCTCTTTCGGGAGAGCGCCAACTTGCTTGGCGCCTCCAGTATGGACACCCCGCAGACCCACCACCAGATGCAGCAGCAGCAGCAGCAGCAGCAGCAGCAACAGCAGCAGCAGCAGCAGCAGCAGCAGCAGCAGCAGATGCAGCAGCAGCAGGCCGTTGACACTCACTTCACCCATCACATGCAACATCATTACAAAATGTGAGTACACTCGAACTTCGCGCGCCACGTTTCTAGCCCCCGCTATGCACAGTCGAATATAAACAACGTAAACAATCGATCTTTATTGCCCGGCCGAATAGATGCTCTTTCTCCCTTTCCCCTACTCCTCACCCCCCCCCCCCCCTCCTTTTCATTTTCATTTTCACGCCAGCATTGAAACGCATCGAGGGCCTTTCAGCTGTAGGATCCTCTTGTAAACCTTTTACCACTGTCGTGCATTAAATGCATTTTGTTTTTAAATTCAGTTGTTATTTGTAATACCGTTTACTTTATTCGTCAATGTTGTTTGTACGATTTTTTTTTTTTTTGAAATATCAGTATACATGTTTGTAAAAGTGACGATTAATAGGATTTTATAAAAATGTTTAATATTTTTCAAACGAATAAATGACAAATTTGGGCAATAATACGGTCGTAAGCTTAAGTTGAAATTTTAACTTCAAATCGTTTTAAAGTTGAACTTAAAAAGTAAAATTTTCAAGAGTAATAATGAAACAACGATTAGTAATTGTCGATAACCCTTGCATACTTTATTATCTCCATCAAATATTGAGATCTTCGGAGGAGAGGGAGAGGAGTTTGATGTATAAGTAAAATCACCTTCACCGCATCAAGAATCTGCTATAAAATACTTATGCCACAAATCAGAAAACATTAAATAGATAACAGATTGATGCATCAACGGTATTTCGAATAGTTAATTTATTTACAAGCGTTAAAGCACTTAAAGCTTTAAAATACCTGAAAAAGGCCAAGTTTAAATGTGTTCCCGTGATGAATTCGAGATCAGTTTGGAGAAGAATTTTAGAAAGTCTGAAACTTTATAAATCTACGTGAAGATGAGCTATCGGCTGTTTTATCATGGAATTGAATTCTGGCGACATAAATAATATAAATAAACGTTCCAAGAATCGCTTTGAAGATCGAATATTAATCTGTTGAGAAAACGAGTCGACAAAAGGTGGCACATTAAACTAGTTGTCCGACTATAAAATAATGAAAAATTCCCTTTTTATATGACGCTATCAATTACTTAAAGTGTCATCGTGGTCGCATAAATTTTCGAATCGTATACAGGGACACCAAGGTATAATATTATTGATGGCGCATTAATGCAAACATTGATAAAACACGCTCGATTAAAATGTAAGAAAAAAAAAGTAGTCCGCTTTGGCGCGGCGCGCTATCTATATCGAAACGTCCGTTGATTTGATTTAGTATTTATACACGAACATGAGCATTTGCTTTCAAATACTTCTATCTTGAAAAATTTTACTTTTACCCAAATGTATTCAATTAAACATGTAAACATGTAAAAACATTCCTCGTAAGCGTATTCGTCTGATTCTATAAGATTTGTCCTGTCCGTCTGTTATATTTGTTTAAAATTATAATAGCCTTCCCACTTTGATATTTAAATCACAAAGTTACGATGCTTTGACCCAGTGCATGCAGGCTATTATGGTGAATCACTGTTTTGATAAATTCTAAATGTTTTGTTGAATACCCCCGCCGAATTCGCGCTAACTTGCAAATTTATAGATTATTTTAAAACTCGGATGCGCAGATTTAATTTATTTATTTATTTTTAAGTTCAATTGATAGCCTTTATTTCCGAAGTTTGACTTTAAAATTAGTTGTAAGGCTATTGAATCAAATTCGATTCAGCGAGAGTTATAGAGCAAATAATTTGTGGTCGGTACAAATTATCAATTTATTAGCTGAAGTAATGAAAACTTACTCCCACACTTTACTGTTTTAGAGGAGAGGATATATAATTTGTTTGAGTAGTTCTATTATGCCATCACTTACTCTTTCATTTCTTTCTTTCACATCATAAATTTACTTCATGCTTACGGAAGTTGATGTAGTAGCGTCACATTTTTCATGTTTCAATAAATTTCATATAACATCTCTAAATCTTTTGACTGTTTCCGCTTTTAATAAGGAACTTATAGGAAATATTCAAATTTTTATTGTTCGCTTTAAGAAAACTGCACTCAAATAAATATTTAAAACTCGTGTTTGCGCTCTTAAAAGAATAACGATAGTTCATTGAGACTATAGTGTGTCCAGAGTCAATTTAGATTGTTGTACATTCAGGCGTCTAGATTTCTGTTTACATTTAAACCTTAGAATTTTTGAATCCTACACAGATTTAAGTAAAAGCAATAATCATTTTACGCACAATGCATGAAAAAAGTCTTGCATAATTCTACTCTCTATCGATATTTACTATATAAACAATTTACTATATAACCTCTCACATTTTCACTATTCCTATCTTTTTTTCTCTATATTATTCTCCACGCGATGAAGCTAAACTCGGCTTTTTAACTCGCGAAGGATCTTCCCCGCAGCGTCGCAATTTTCTCAAGTCCCGCCGCGTGAGACCGCTAAAAAGCGCGAGTTCGGTGACGGTCAGGCGGAGCGCCTTATAGTCGCCTGGCCGGCGACGCTCTCGCGAAATGCCCTTGTTTGGCGGCTGCTGGCGCGTTACGCCAGTAGTCCCCGGCGCGTCAGGGTCAGCTGCTCGCTCGCTAGCGCGAAAATACGAGCCCGGAAATTCGGCGCTCCCGGGCGGAGGGGGGCCTGGGATCCGGTTTCGCGAGAAGTTTTCCCCGCGCCTCAGCCAAGGACACGCGGAGGCGATGACGAGCGCCCGTGTGGACTTTTGTCCCGCGGAGATGGCCCACCCGAACGCATAAAATTCCCGCGACTCTACGAGAAAGTCGTGCTTTTAAATGAGCTTTTTTTCTGAGGTGTATATGGCGTTGCCTGCGGTCGAGCTTTATCTCACTGAACTTCTTTTTTTAGAGGGGGGGGGGGGGGAAGTTGGAGGAATTTTCGTTTTTCAGAGTGTGAGAGAACTCGAAATGTTTGGCGCGAGGTTGGGTCACAGGTCGGTTGAACCAGTTTCGTGACGAAATTTCGTTTTCTTCGTTGGAAAATTCTGGGAAGCTCGAACGTTTTCTTTAATTGTTGGTCTAGTTTCCTGAATCATATTGATAAAGTGATTTATACACGTTTAAGATTCACAAGTTATCTATATATAAATTATTAAACTTGATTATTTGCTATTAAGAGCTATAACGTTATTATAATGACAAATAAATTATAATATTTAATAGACCTGATTTCTATTGTTTATAATTTCTTTCATAATATAAACTTCTTTTTATTCCATCATAATTGATTTATTTTCATTAATGAAATTCCATGTAAGTTGATATTCCAGTTAGGCTGTGTAATAAAAATAGACTTGGCGAATTTATTTATTTCTAACGAGCACAAATAGGTACAGTATCGGATTATGTTAACCCGTCAATATAATTATGCTTTTTCTCATTAGGTGAATTATTTACTTAAATATTGTAATTGAATGTCAATGAAATTCCAAAAATACGCGTTACATTATATACATGAGCGATGAGTTCTAAATCAGCTTGTATTTGTATTTATTGAACCAGTATAAATTTACATAGTAAATCCTATAAGAGGTTGTTGTTAATATTTATATATTTTATTGATAATTATGTTAGCTATTGCACGAACTTTTTATTTCATCAGTTTCATCAGTCCATCCTGATCTTATAACGTGAACAACCAGAGCAAGGAAAAAATATCAGATCGGTTTGCATTGTCAACGAAGTAAGCGTATTTTAAAATCCGCGGAAATGATCCACGACGTTTAGTAAATTGACGCTGGGACATACTGCCCAGCTATATTCGCGCGATAATAATCCGATTTTTCTAAAGCCCGGTTACAATATTGCATTACCTCATCGCTTAAGGTGGCGCGATAATAATTGGTATGTTAGCTGCGACGACCCCTCGGTCGATCGCCGGATTAAATCCCGGAAATCAATTAGACCGCGCGCGCGAACTTTAATAAGCTCGCCCCGGCGAGCGAGCGAGAGAGATAAAAGTTAGCGAAAAGTCGCGCCGGGGAAGGGACAGAAGAAAAAAAGGCTCGGGTTCGGCCGCGCGCGCTCGGCAACTACACTCCGTCGCCGCTCTCTCGTCGCTTTTTTTTCGGCGCTGACCTCTTTCTCGGGGTTCGAGGCTCGCCCGGCTACTCCTCGGATGCACATCTCTCCTCCCTCCTCCCGTTCGCTTCTTTTTTTTTCTCTCGCGCGCGCGCGACTTTTTCTTCGGTCGCGCTCGCGCACGCACACGCGCGCGCACTGTGTGCTCCTTTTTCTGCGCGTGGGCTGGTAGGGGTCCGGTCGCTCGGCCTCCCTTGCTCGCTTCGTTTTTTTCCTCTTGCACTACGCTTAAATTATCGCGCGGTTAAAGTTCTTGGAGCGAAGTTTCCGAGGAGCGCGCGCGATTCTTGGAGTGGAAATCGAGGTTGAGAGGCGATAAGGCGATGTGGGGAGGCGCACCGCCGCGCGGAGCTTTTGTATAGTGTGAGCGAGGCGAGTGACGATGTAGTGACGATGCAATAGTGCGCGTTTATTTTTTAGCGTGAGTTTGGAAACGCGTGCGCGAGACGTAAATCGAGACGTTCTTTGGATAAATTATAGCAGGTTAGTGCGGGGTCGAATGACCAGTACGATTTGCTGTGGGCTTTCAAGATTTAAGAGATAAAGGAAAGGAGAAAACTACATTTGAATTCATAGGAAATTCAAAGAGACTCGGTTTTGCTAATAAATAAACTCAATGTTACGAGCGAATAATAGATATAGTAACCGACGGAATTTTTCATGTTCCCCATATATTTTTTTCTTTACATTTTGTCGTTGTAAAAGTTGTAAAAAACCTGCAATAGTGTAGAAATTGTATAGTTCTTCTATACTAGGTAATATTTGTTTATATTAGCTCATTTTAGTCTTTTCTAATATTATTATGAGAAGTAGATACGTTGAGAATATTATTTCGCGCGGATTCGGGCATTGCATCGGGTTAAGAAATATGCCAAGAAAAATGAAGAACCGTAAGAAAACAGGTGAAACGCTGATTAGCGTCCCGCTGCGCAACAAAAGGGTCGACTGCATTAGTCACGATTCTAACCTGAAAATACACTTTATCTCGACCCCCGGGCATAATGCTTGACCTGTAAGCGATCACGAGCTTCGCGAGTTTCCTCCAGATTCTGCGGCATCGCCTGCTCTTACAAATCTGCGCGCTAAACTGCTGATTTCGTGATGCGCTTTAAAAAATTGAACATTCCCTTCTCGAGGATTAATACAACTTAATTTTTAATGATACTTTAATGGAAGTACTTTTATTTTACAAGTTAATATTTCTAAATTTGCGTGCAAAATAATTATTCGGAAATTATATGGATAGAAAAATGAGTACAAAAAGTTACGCATGTATTTTCTAATTTAAATCATCAAATACTCGCGATCCAAGCTTTATTTCTGTATTGTAACTATAAATTTAATTCAATTCAAGTTACTTTGTGTTAGTCTTTTTATCAAAATTGTAATAGTTATTACAAATTTAGTACTAAACATAAAAAAGCATGTGGAGTTTTCATAAAATCTAGATATTTCTAGATTTCTAAAAAAATGAAAACGAAAAACCCTAGGGCAACCTCGCAAAATCGTGCGCTATCCGCAATTTCAACAAACAGCCCCAATTATCTCAAACGTAAAAAATTGTTTCAGAGCAACGTTCATTATTCTCCATTACCCTCGTCTCGCCTCCGAAAATCTCGCTCTTTCGAAAAAAAAGATCTACAGTTACGGCCGCCCGAAAAAAAAGCGGAGAAGATTTAGAAAAGTTGCGCTCTCCCAGCCCTGCTCTCTCACCTCGGGGCCTGTCGTTGGCCGCCAGCGGCCGGTCGCGTCGCGCGATTTCTCCAAAAAGTGCTGGTTCTGCCTGAAAAGGTTTCGAGCGAGGATGCCCCTCTCGCTCTCTCTCGGTCTCTGTCGGTCGCTCTCAGGGTCACACGCTCCCGGCGCGGCGACCGGAGAGCTTTCTCTTCTCTCGCTCTCTCGGCTCGTCCGAGCGAGAGAGAGAGAGAGAGAGAGAGAGAGAGAGAGAGAGAGAGAGAGAGAGAGAGAAAGAGAGAGACCCGAGAAAAAGAGCGAGAGGCGGCGCGGGTAGAAGGCCGAGAGAGCGGGTTTTCTATGCAGATTCGCGCGAGCGCGAGCGGCGAGTGAGGAGAATGACTTCGTTACAGTCAAAGCGTGACACCGAGGCGACGCTCACCCGGATTGGCCTTTTTCTTCGCGCTCGCTCGCTCCCTCCTCCTCTCGGCTCTTCGTCGTCGTTTTTTTTTGCGAACGCCGTAGACGACGATGACCGCTGGCGCAAGCCAGCCGTGAAAGATGTTCCTCTCGCGGGCGCGAGAGGCGACTTTTTGCTCGAGAGGCTGGGAGAGGTGCGCGAGAAACGGTCCTGCTCACAGCTCAGAGCTCCCCGCGGGCCCTTACGTAACGCTCCGATTTTTAAACTCGAGCACCTTTTTTTCGGTTTCGTTTCGATTTTTTGTTTCGCGAGTATACGTTATTGAAGTTCATTGCTTAGTGGCTACGAGTCTCTTCTAGGCGGTTTCTTAGGGCAGTATTGAGATTTAATTTTAATTGGGCTGAAAAAAGTTCTCGTGATTATTGCAGTAAAAAATTGCAGTTAATTAGATTTGAGAAATTCTAGCAAAAAACTTTATTCCAATTTGATATCTATTAATAAATTCTGCAAGAAATTCGGTCGCTCACTTGCGTAAAAAGTAACGGAGCGTTAAATTAAAAAAAAAAAAAAAAATAGCTTTGACTAATTTTAACGAGTAACATTAATTACTTTAGTGAACGAAAAGTTGTTCTACGATGTAAGAAATTGTTTAAAATACTGAGAAAGTGGGAGTTTTGAAAATTGTCATTAAAAAACTGCAAAGTAATACCATCTATACAGAATTATAATAAAAATTTGAAAAGTAG
This sequence comes from Eurytoma californica, assembly GCA_035586675.1. Lineage (NCBI taxonomy): Eukaryota > Metazoa > Arthropoda > Insecta > Hymenoptera > Eurytomidae > Eurytoma > Eurytoma californica. The sequence goes on from JAXIUT010017626.1 coordinate 17,418, forward strand.
TTCAAACTGCAATCAAAATATTACTTCATTAAATAGCCTATTACTTGAAAACATGGTAATAGGCTATGGAAAAAACTTTTTTCAACTATGAAAAAATTCATTCATGTAGACATTTACCCGCCAAAACGTCGATCAGTTATCTCTTAGGTTATATCTTCGTTAAACGAGTGAATAGGGTAAAGGTGGGCATCACACTGCGGATTCTTTTGTGGAAGTTAAGTTTCAGTGATTGAATATCCTATGACATTGCAATATGTAACTTTTTGCATATCAATACTTGATTAATTATCTACAGATTATCGAAGAGTTTGAAGCAAAAAAGCAGATATTCAATTAGTAAAACGAGATCTAAGAAAAAAATCTTTGTATGAATGTATATTGTACTATGGCGGCCTCGTCTTGTATTATATTACTAAGTGCCAATTACTGTAATACATATGCGCATCCACACAAGGCTGTTTCTATTACTGTGTTTTCTTATAAGAATATACACGTCCGCGGTAATTGGTTCACCCGCACTAACACCCACTTCTACCCTAGTACTTACCATATATAAATCTGCATTGTAGCAGTATGAGAAATATTTCTACAGTAATAATTATAACTGTTCAAATTCATTGTAACAATTATTATTACATTTTTATAAAATTTTGTACTAAAGAATGTAATAAGCTATAAAATGTCAAAAGTTCTGGCTTTACATAGGTACAAAATAAGTATCAACATTAGTAAATAAAAAAATTACGTGTCCATTTCCAAAAAAAGGTGTTGACGCCATCTTGTGAACACAATTTTCTGCCATTCCGTGATTCTCCAGCAGCTATCATACCCCTAGAAATTTTGAAAACCGCATTTCGTAATAGCAACGAGAGAACAGATGGATAGAGGGAACAGAGCATCTCGGTTCATCGAATTTCGCATTCGATTCGCGGACGTTGAGCAATATTTTCTTTCCGCGGTGCTCATTTTTTTTTCTCTCCCCGTTCACTGCTCGCGTGCGCGCGTCTTTTGCGCCGAGAGCCGAGAAAGCGAAAGCCGCTGCCGCCGCCTCGGCGCGAGCGTCATAACGGGCAAAGAGAGATTCATCTTATCTCGCCGCCAGCTTTGTGTTGTCGCGATAAAAGCCAAAAATACTGCGCACCCGGCCGCTGTCTCCTTCCCCTCTCTCCCGTTCCACCCTCCCCCACCTCACGGCTCTGTCTTTCGCTTTTATCGGGGCTTCCACGACCTCCGCTTGCGTGGGCGCGCGAGCGCGGTCGGGAAAATTTTTCGTCGGCTCTCGCTCTCTCTCTCTCTCTCTGCCACTGTGGCGAGCGGGCAAAAAAGTTAGCGGATTTGGCCGAGAGTAACTGCTAAAGCTGCTTCCGCTGAAATTCTAATATTACTTTTATTCCAGTCGATGGGTGGTTCGAATTTTGGTTTGCTAGATTTACTTGCTATTTTATAAGTACTTCGTTGGTAAAGTGTTGGCGAAAATTCCTAATTATTTAGCAGGGATATGCACTTGTGTAAGGTAGGTCACCGTCTGCAGTTGTGCTCAAATTCAATATTAGGCACAGTTCTTGAAAAACTTTTTAAATACATAATAGTATATTACGATACAAGTGCGATAAAAGTGACTTTCGGATTCGTGAGAGGTTAGCGCCCGAGCGAAGTGAGGGTGATAATTCACACGAGTCCGAAAATAACTTATCGCACTCGTATCGTACGATATTTTATAGTACACCGTGCGAAAACGCCGATTTATTTTACGCTTGCATGCGATAAAAGGGCGTTTTTCGCACGGCGTGCTGTAAAAAAAAATTAGATATAAATAAAAAAATGAATATAGGTACAGCAATTAATCAATGCAATATCCTGTCGATTAAATTAATTAAAAAAAAAGTGGTCAGATGATGTGAAGTATTTAAAAACCTGATTTGATCGGTTCATGAGTATATCCGGTTGAATGACGCCAACATTCAAAAAGTTTTTGTATAAATTTTATTTAGCGTGCACGCTTGGAGTATTAAAAAAAGTGCCGGAAGAGTACTACTGATCTTTTTAAAGAATCATAGAAAAAAATTGACTAAAGGCCAATTAAAATCTGTTTTTAAGTCATAGATTGAGATTTTGAAATTAAATACCTCACTTCAAAGACTTTTAATAAACTTTTAAAGGAAAATGAAATAAAATCGATTTGCCAGAGATTGACCGTTTAAATATTTAAACATTAAATTTAAAGATAGTTCTGTTTTTCTTGCATTACAATCAAATTAAATAAAGTAAATATAAAAATGTTCTTTACTTTAAAATAGAATTGATAAATTGAAAAAGTACCCCCTGCAGCATATTATTCAATCATTTTTTCGCCCTAGCGGGCCGAAAGTACCAACTTCCCTCCCGGCTCCCGATCGGGAGTTCGTAATTTCGGCCTCGCT
>JAXIUT010017636.1:0-19825 GCA_035586675.1 Eurytoma californica
ACTTTAGCAATTTTTATTTAAACTTTTGTAATATCTCATAGAAGTATAATAATAATTATGAAAAGTTTAGTAAGCTTCTTTTTATGGTCAAGTAGGTCGCCCTTTTAATAGAAAAATAGTAATTTTTACTAATCCTTTTTCTCAGTGTCAGGCTAGTAATTATTTTTTTGGAGGATAATTGGGGATTCCTTTAACCAATTACTTTTATAATCTTTATTTGTACTGCTTTATCATATTGGAGAAAGCTTTGTTTTACTAAATTATTTATAGTTTTTTTCAGAATATTTTTAGTGTCAAATAGTTGAAAAAAATAATTTTTAAAAAATGTTTCCATACAGCTACTTTGAAATAATGCGACAAATTGGCTCTAAATTTTGCACACAAAGTTTTAAGAGATTATCATGAGTCAGCTAGAAATTCACAGGGTTTTAGATATTATTTCCGATTTTAGGTCAATTTAAAGCATTTTAAAAATATTAAAAGTATACATTTTTTGCGTTTTGAAAATGAAAGAAGTCAAATTTATGAGAAAACATGTTGCTAAAGCAGTTGGCAGCAATTTTTTTGTTTCAGTTTACTATCAAAATCATAGTCATAATTTTTACTAAAAAACTTACCTCAGTCGTCGAAAAAATTCAGCCTTCAAACTCATCATCCATAAATCACCTTTGATTTAAGAAACGTAATTAACGTTTTGTCATTTTCTCGTAAAAAGTTTACAATAAAAAATAAATATATTACTAAGTTTTCTAGTAAACCATAACGGCCATAAAAAAGCTTAATTTGACTTTAGAAAGTACTTTCAGGTTTCCCTAGATTTGAAAAGCATCCATCGCCGGCACCTCGCGACAAAAATTTCAAATGGACAATTACGCACACGCCAGGCGCATTACCCTTGCGAAAGAAAATCTTCGCCCGCCTCGAATCGTAAAACAAATAGCTATTATTCATCAGCGTTTATTATTAGTCGGCAGAAACATTTTGTTTACTGCGCATTCAGAAAATTTTTGCCCGTAATAACACACGCGCCCCGCGGGTCTTCGCGCGTGTGCCAAAGTCCGTGGCTTATCTCCGGTCGGTGATCGTCTATTTGAAACGACCAAAATAAACTCACTCGGTTTCGGCTTCCTAATCTTTTAGCGCCTCTTGAAAGGCTCGGGAATGATTGCTTTTTGAACTCGCGCGCGCGCTTTCACGCACGCGCAACGGATGACATAAATTTTAGAATCTTTTTGAAATAAACGCTACTGTGCACTCCGCGGTATATTTAGACCGGGTGCTTTATAATTTCGAGTGGCAAATGGCGATATGTTCTTTTATTATCTTCTTATGTTGACTTCTGACTTCATCGGTTTTGATTAATGATGCACGCGAAAAGTTGTTTCAGTTTTAGTTAAATCTCGTGTGCTTTAGAATGAAAATTACCACGATGATATATTGAATACAAATTTTAAATAAAGTAAAATAATAACTAATAACTATTTATTTGTATATTATTAAGTATGAGACAAGATAATCAAAGATTATAAAAATTCGAAATTCTCCTTAAATAAAATGTTACGATGTAGTATAATAAACTAGACGTAATAATTTTCCGATCTTTATGATATAGAAAAACAACATTTTTATCAGCATGTTTTTATATGACACTTATGAAGTATGAAACATTGTTTAAAAATCTTTCTGAAATATGGCTACCATTCATCTCGTTTATCACGTACCCAAGCACATCTCCCAACTTTACGATAGGACAATATTTCGCCAAAAATTCTCAGCGTACACTTGAGTTTCAGTCGCTCTAAAAACACACACGACTCGCGCGCTACTTAAATCTACCAGCCGTCGACTAAGGCGTTAAACATCGCACTCCGCCGCCCGGGAAACCCCTAGATCTTTTAAGTCGGTGGTAGTTCACTCGGCGAAATTTCTCTTGTCGTCCCGCCCGCGCAGAACCATTAAAATCTCGTCTGGTGGCGGAATCCCGCGGCGCGGCTTAATGAAGAGACAGAAACGCGCGCGAACACACGAGGCTTGGAGTCGGTCCGAGGGGCCGCCCCCACCGGGCGTTCAATTTATCTGAAATCCTAGAAGCGCCCGGCCGTCGCTCCTCGCGGGCTATGACGGATTGGCAAATTAACGTCGGTGGGCGCGAGGATTTTTTTTCCCTCCCGCGGGAGTGGAGCCGCGACGCTGCGCCGTTGCGAAAGATGATGGAGGTGATTTTAACGAGGCGCTCGTGTGGTGCGTATTTTCGAGGCTGCTAAGGGGGAATCTTACTTTCACTGAGATTTCACGGTGAATTGGCTTTACGCTTCTTGTCAGCAGATTTTAAAATTGGGTGGATTACCGAAACAATTATTAGGCCTTTTACAGTCAAAAAGAACAGGAACAGGAACACTTAAAATACATTGTTTTTATATCTATATATACGAGGTATAAGAGGAATAACGGCGAATATTCCTCTTATTCCTCGTATATATAGATATAAAAACAATGTATTTTAAGTGTTCCTGTTCCTGTTCTTTTTGACTGTAAAGGGCTTTATGATCCTCATTAAATTCTTCACTCGTTGGTATTGTAGAACCAGCTATCGCAATTTTGTTAAATCACTTAAGATATTATCGTTCAAAGACTGCAAATGGATTTAAAATGAAATATTAGTGTTTTTCATGTTACGATTATAAAACCAAATTCTTTTAATAATTTTTTAGCATTCTTAAATTTGCTGATACATAAAGTACTTGTGTAAAAAATTTTAGATATGATCATTGAGTAATAAAATAGTATAATAAATGATACTAAAAGATTATTTTGCATATAGATGACTATCAGCGTGAAGATATTAATCTTCACGTATGATGTATTACGCTTCGTTAACGATTTTACTCTTCTTACAACTTCTGAATTAATATTCCTTCATTTCATCTTCAATCTCGTCAAATTTAAGTCAAAGTTTCAAAATATCTTTTTATTTATTTTTTTAATGATCATAATTTAATCGCAAATAAAATCAACAATTAAAATCCAAAAAAGCACTAAACTACTCTAATCATCACTGCGACAACTGACCACGTGTTCCGACTCACGTTAACGCCCTTCCAAAAAAAAAAAAAAAATCGTCGGACCTCCAGTGGGATGCTGCAAAAAGCCATCAAGGAGGATCGCGCGGTCGGGACGAAGACAGACGGTACAGAGGCAATAGGGACGCGCTGCCGTCGGCACCGAGAGGAGGAAAAAGCGAGAGACCAGAGCTAGAACTAGCTGGCACGCACGTCACGTGGGCCCGCGGGTGGCGGCGGGGGGCGGCCACCACACGGACGGCAGCCCGCGCGTCTGTGCGCGGGGAGAACGCATCATTAGCGGGACTATCATTAGCCGGCAAGGCCGGACACGCACTAGACCCGACGCAGCCCAGGGCCGGATCTACTCGTCCGCCGGGCTCCGCGCTTCTGGCTCTTTCTTTTTTTCTCGTTTATCTTCTTTTTTTTTCATTGGTAGGTCGAGATTTTTGCGAAAGTAGAATATAATTTTTTTTCATGAAAATTTTCAATGCACTAGGACGTTTTATAAAATTTATAATAAAGATTTAAGTTTAGAAGTAGCTGAGTGATTATTATATCGTGGACTTATGATTTGGGATTGATATATAAAGTTGGTTTAGTGGTTCTTATCGACACCTTTTGAAAAATAGTTGCGAATGATCGTACAAAACAAGTCTGCAAGTGAAGATGGTATACCTTAATTTATTTACAAAATGAAATTTGAAGAAGCATTTAAAAAACGTGAACAATTTCATTGTGCCTAAAAAATAATTACAATTGGACACCTCAAAATTTATCAAGATACGATCAAAGGACTATAAAACTATACAATTCGGTACGGTCTTGCGCAAGACCAACAAATTTAATATCTTCAAAAACATAACGGTCGGGGGACTGGAAAATAAAACAGCACCGGACATTAAAAAAAGGCACATTTACAAAAATTTGCGTAACTTAGTCCGTATTGAAAATTTACACGTCTAAGACTTGCACTTCACGTAGGAGACAATTTGGCTGTGGGCGAATCGAACTTAGTCACGACTCCTGATTCGTTTCGGATTCCTTCCGTATTGGACTTTTTGAGGAGGTTCTGCCCCTATTATTCGTCGATGTAGTACTTGCGTTATCTGGTGGCTCACTTGCGGTATCAGGCGGGGTCTGCTTCTTTTGTCTGTTGAACAAAATTCATCGATTAATTTCAGAAGGGCTGATATTAATTAGTATTATTATTAATTACTCTTTCAGTGATAAATAGTCGCTTTGTGTAGAGGTTGTTAAATTAGATTGTTACGTTTTATAGAGTTTGCGTTGAAGTTTATACGAAGCTTTTTGATATATAGCGTCGCCTTTATTGTGACAAAATCATCCGCATAAACTAGCTAAAGTGATGAAACAGCGTTTAAATGAAAAGCATCAATTTGGTTTATGAGAATACTTCATGTATGTGGGAACTTGACCACAGGCGGGACGCAGTATCTATTGTCGTCTATTTGAACCTTTTCATATTTGTTAATGCATCCCATTTTTACGGGCTACTTTTATGAACTTTTCAAGTAGTAGTACACGAAGTATCACGGTGGGATTAGCCGAAATCATAAAAGTTTAAGAATAGAACGAAAGAAAAATTAAAAATCGGAAATGATCCTATTTTTATTGATGTGTATAACGTGTAAAAAAGTATAACAAGATTTTGATCGTACATCTTAATAAAAATAGTAGCCAATTTTATTTTTAATTTTATTTTTTAAACTTTACTAATTTTAGCTAATCATATGACTGATTTACTGTTCTATTGAGTCTATTATTGAAATTCTATAAAAGTTTTATGGACTTTTAAACATTATTTCATCTTTTGAATGTTAATGGCGCAAAAATCAATGGTAAGTTGACTGATTGTTAAGTCATGAGCACTTAAAGGGTTAACTATACACTACTTACATTATTTAATTCTACTAGCTGTTTAAAAATCAAAGTTATTAAGTTTCTCTGAATTTGAATAGTACATTTCAATATTTGACCTCAATATCATAACAATACATAGATTCCTCAATATTACAAAGGAATCATAACAATTTTCTTTCCTTCAGGCATCTATATCTATCGCAGTATTAAAGTGAAACAAAATTTAATTTCAGATAAAATAGTGGGTATAACTACCCTTTTTCTAGTCGATGAATTCTAATAAATTCCGTAATAAAACTTTAAAACTTCGCGCGCAAAAAAAGTTGCACTTACTTCGCCTTCTCCAAGTTATTGGACCTCCTGTTGGTCTGCTTGCCGGCGAGTCCCCGGCCGGTCCGCGCTTTCCTCGTGACGGCGGGGGCCCGACGCACGTGCCTCGGGGCGGCTCTTCTGACGCGCTTGCGGCTAGCGGCGTTGGTGGTGCTCCTGGCGTTGGGCCTGCCCAGGGCCCGGTAGCCGCCGCGCCTCTTCGACCTGGCGCGCCGCGTCGCAAGCCGTTCGCCGCCGCGACGCCGCCTCACCCGACACTCGAAGCAGTCCTCCTCGATCGGGTCCTCCGTCACGCTGCGGTCGCACGTCGTGTAGCCCCTGAAACGGGTCCCACTTAGTTCGAACGCTCGTCTCGCATCGAAAACTTCGGCGAGTTCGATAGGATCGCGGAGCTTTTCTTGTTGTTTTGAGATTGGTTTGTTAGGGTGGCATCGCGGAGGACAATGTTGCATTCAAGATTGATGCGATTGTTAGTGAAGCGTGGAAAAGGGGAAGAGTACCATAAATGTAGAAACATTTACTAGTCGCTTCACTCATTTTTTTCATTTTTTGCAGTTATACTCGATTTAGTAAAGACTAGTAGTATACTATTTTTTTAATCTGTAGGATTGTACTTTAAACTTGTGCTTATCAAAGTTTTTATTGAAAAGTAATAAATTCCTGAATGAATTTTCGATAAATTCTTATCATTTTCTTATAATGTGAATAGAGCGAAGATTTTAAAAATGAATATAGAATTTATGTAGATTTAATCATTTTTTAATATTCATTTTCCAATAAACATTTAAAGATTCAAAATTTTACTTCTTTACTGAACAAAATTACTGAAACAATGAGCACGCGAATCACTTATAAAAATGAATGGAATAATAACTTATGTAAAGTGCAATTCAAGTGCCCTCCTTGTTCGTCCGTGATTTCACTATTGATTTGATATCGCGTGGGGATCGAATAATTTGGTCTGGTTCATTTGTTCTCGAAGTAAAAAGGGGGAAAAACTACCAACAAATTAAATTACGTATTTTTTGAAATAATACAATTTGGAGAAACTAAATTTTGTTATTGTATTCATACTTTAAATAGCCTCGGCCGTTTGTAAAATACATTTATACGAATTCGCGACGTAGGTAGGTTCACAGGCACTTGCGCGACTTCACAGTAAGTGAATGACATGTGACGAAAGTAAACCTGCCAACCGGGAGATTTTGCATTTCTTACGTATGAAAATTCTTTATGCAATGTTCCTTTATGCAATTTTTTTTAATTATGCAATTTAGCACATGTAACAGATGAAATTAGTACTATTACGAATTATCGGTCAAATCCTCGGATTTGCATTCGTTATTTTTTAACAGGACTCTTCTTGTACACTGTGAATACGTTTACTTGTTAAATAATACCTGTAGGTTAGAATAATTTAAAAAGCAAAAAGAAATATATAAAATTGTAAAATTACACTCGATTGATTCATACAAAAGTTCTAATCGTCCAAATTCGCATACCATACTTGACCCCAGTACTAACCTAAAACAAAGTGTACGCAAAAAAAACAAGTTTAAAAAAATCGAGCACGGTACCTCTTGGACTTTTGAAGTATGCCATAATTGAGGCCGCGCCTGATGGTGAGTTGTATCTGCCGCCTGATCTCGGGCCCGCTGACGTCGTACTCCTGGCTGAGGTAGTTGGCGATCTCGCTGGCGGTCGAGCCCTGCGCCGCCTGCAGCCGGCGTATCGCGTTCACCACCAGCGCCTCGAATTTCGGCGTCTTCCGCGACATCGTCGTCGTGGGAGGGGCGGCGCTCCGCAATCTGCTCGGACCGGGCGGCTTCCCTTTTTTCCTACGTCACTCGCATAAAATTTTCCAGGGGAGCGGTTTCGCGAAAAAAAAATGGTAGAAAGTGGACTGACGGATCGCGCGTCTTTTTTCGCAGCGCAAAGATGGCGGACGCGTGTTTGTGACAAGAGTCGATCGGGTGCCGTGGCGACGATCGCCAATTTTGAATTGAGTTGGGGTCCTCATTGTTACACGAGGTGTTTTGGTTCGGATTTTTTTATTCGAACACTCCGTTTTGAGTGGGAGGAAATATTAGGCACAAATTTTAAATTGATGTTTAAATTTAAAGATTACTATGTGCAACGTTTTATTGTGATTAGGTCTTAAATTTCATTTTTTTCTAGCTTTTGTTTTAATTAATTTTTCTAATTTCTATCACAATTTAAGTATTTTAAGAATCGCGGAATAAAACGAAAATTAAAAAAGTTAATCTCTGTTGAATTGAATCGTTTGCAAAAAAAATGTAAATGAATTGAGATACAGTAAAAAATGCTTCACTAATTAGAGATTAGATTATCGTATTTCACTAATTATTAGTGTACTGAAAAACTTTACTATAAATTTTCAAACGGTTCGAACAAAATTAATTAATTAGTTTTTTAAAAACTATTATAATTGTGACACTTTTACTGTAAAGACTTTAATGTTTCTAAGGATTATTGTCATTTTTTTTAAAGTATGTTCCCACTTCAAATAATTTATAGTGAAATTTTCTACTTATTGTCCTCACTGCGCATTACACGGTACACCATGAAAAACTAACTTTTATTTTTTTCAAAAAATCTCGCTTCAAATCACAACTTCAGTAAACAAATAAGAACAACTTTTAAAAAACTACCGACAAAAATGAACGACTCGAAATTAACAATCGACCGTAAAGAGCATCAAAACAGTCCCGCTCGTCATTCACGAATCCCCGTTTTGTCGGGGCCGACAACGGACAGCCTGTCTCTGCTGGATCTTGCGCCTCGGGAAAAACGAGGTCCGAGCGCACAGCCGCGGGTGCTCTCCTCCGCTCGTTTCTTCTCCGCAAAGGCGAAGCAATGACGCGGAAATACGCGGCGCGAGACACGCGCGCTCACCCACCGTTATTTACACAGCCGAGAAACAACAACAGAGTAGGTGCGTTAATTTCGGGCGGATCCTCGAGGGGGGCGAGCGAGGGGGTTGCCCCCCTCCGCCCCCTCGGACTCGCCCCGAGGTTATGTATAGACCGGCGGCGATGGCTCGCGCGCTCGCACTTCCGCTTGCGCGCATCATCATCGTCCAGCGGGACGTATTTATAGGCGCCCGGGCCGAACCTATCGGCCTTTTGCATTTCCCTCGCGGCCGGCATACCTGCTCGGGGATGGGATTTCGATGGGACGACCCGGTATGGAATGTTGTGTTTCTAAATTTGAAGGGGGGAACAAAATTTACTAGTTTCAAATGAGTTCCGCATTTGTCACTGTAAGTTATAGTAAAGCGATTCTACGTTTTAAAGTGAAAATGCATTATTTTACAGTGAAAAGTGCGCGACTCTTTTTAAATTAATCAGTGTAAGAAACTTAGAGAGTAAGGATTCCGAATTTGAAGTGGAGTTTCGAAATTGAAGTTTTGCGAAAGAAAAGTTTTCATTTGTTCGTCACCCACATAACATGAAATATTCCAATGTAATATTTCAGAAATATTGCTTCCATGTAAATTAGGCGGACATAGCAATATTTCAGTAATACTACATTGGAATATTACAGAAATATTACAGAAATATTCCATGCTATGTGGGCATTTTGTTACTGTCAGCTGAAGATAATCAAAGTTAATGAAACGGTTCATAAGAGAATTGTGAAAGAAGGATCGTGAAATTAAAAAATGTTCTCTTTTTAATGCGTATTCAAAATTGTTTTCTTATTTAAATTGAAAATTCTTAGTTGTAATTCATTTTAATGAATTCTTTTTGCATGAACTTCGCTCTAATCAGGAAATTAAAGTGACCTAATTTGGAGTAACCGCTGTCTAATTATTCCGCATAATCCCTGATATGGATTAAGCAAGCAGGAAAATTGGTTTTTCAAATCACTGATTATCAATCTGATGTTATCCAGTAAATTTTAATATTTTATTTAAATTAGTAGCCTCGATTTTGTTATTTATATTTATTACGATTTAGATATTTGTTATCAATGATAAATTATCAAACTAATCATTAATTTAAAAAAAAAGTATCATAGGATGCGATAGCAAAATAAAATTTGAAATCGAGTATGCAAATGAAAGTAGTATTTCATTTTATTCACTACTTTGATAAAAGTTGAAAAGATATATTGTATTAGTAAAAAAGTATCATTATAGTATAATTTTTCAAAATGTTTTTTCGTATTTTACATAGAAAAGGTAATGATGACATGAATACATACGGATGAAACTTTGTAAACATCAATTCAAATTTTTTACAAAATACCTACTACTGTCGCATAAATAAAGAAGTATAAACGATCGTCCGCTATTTAAAAGGGAAATCGCCTCTACTAATCCACAAAAAAAAAACAAGCAACAGCGCCAACAAATCTTTCCACTGAAAAAGAAGGATACCCCTCGGTCGCGTATAACAAAAAAAGAGTTGATACCCGCCGAGACAAAAACAATGACGAAAGGCCATCATCGCCCGAGTCCCTCGCGCAGCCGGAGCGCCACGAGGGCGATCCGAGTTATCGGGCGTTTGCGGTGCGATTTCTCGCGCGACTTCACCCTCGCCGCGCGATTAGCCGGCCGGCCGCCTTATCGCTCGCCGCTCAAAGTTTACGTACGCTCCTCGCCCGGATTACATAGGAGCGGAGTCCACTCGCGCCGATAAGCCGAGCTCTTATCTCTACCCCTCCCCCGCCTCCCCTATTCTTTGGAAGCCTCTTGCTCGCGCGCGAATTTCGCTCGCGCCGGTTTTTTGTCGGGCGTCTGTCAATTTTTGCAAGGCCCCGGATGGGTATATCAGTGTGTGCCGATTTTTTTCCCCTCAATCGCAGTTTTTAAGCGTCTGCGCGAGCTTTTTTTCCGACTCGGCGGGCTTTCGAGGCCGGGCGATTGACTCCGATTGTTTTTGCCGAGGGCGCGAGGGAGTTCGATTTGTTTTACTTTTTGTTGATGGTGGAGCTTTTTTAAAGTGGGAAATTTTGAAATGGTGGGATGATTTATCTTGAATCGCAAGTTTTCCTTAACAAGAAAGAGGAAAGTTTGGGATGTATTATTAGTTAATTTATGAATTAAAGTTTATTTTAATTCTGTAGAGATTTAGTTTTATTGCAAAATCTATAAGTACAATGTTACAGAAATAGATATATCTGCTAATTTAATTCTTTATACGAATATTTCAAATGTAAATAAATTTAGAATCGGAAATTTGTAATTAAAATTATAAATCTTTAATAATAATAACAACCAAAGAATTATCCTACAAAAATACTAAAATTTTAAAAGCTTTTGTTAAATTAATCCAAGAAGCGACAAAAAAAGAATGAAATTCTTTTTATCATCAAAGCTTCATTAATTTTAACAAACATAGTTTCTCGTTTTAATAACAATAATAAATAAGCTAAATTTTAATGTCTTCAAAAATAAAACAGAAAAAAAACAATCACACTCACTGAAAACTACACACTAGAACAGTAAATCCCGAGCTAGACCAAAGAAGCCACTCTAGCAGTCTTTATTAGCAGCAGCCGTGGATTCATTAATAAGTGAATGCGCCCGACTCGTGACGCCCGGCTCTCGGGGGCTCTCGTGACGTTCCGCATTGCGTTCGTTCACGAGGAACGAAAATAAAACGGCCTACCGACGATCGTACGTACCCCCGCGCCTCTATACACCGACCGGAGAGTAGCAGTCGGTCGCGCGCTCCTGACGTCACCGCAACACATCGACTCGAAACATTTGTAAATATAGACGTTTTTCCGCCGCTCCTTTTTTTTTTAACGCGCGGGGCACGCGGCGCAGCTCCCCGCTTTGACATTCGAACCGTCGGCGAGGACGCGTCCTCGGGCTTTAAAAAAAGAGTCGCTCCGAAATAGTTCGCCACCTCGTGTTTGACTTACTTTTTTTTATTGCCTCTCGTTTTCTTCTTTGGCGCGGTTGGCGGTTGTTTATGGGGGTTTATAAGTGAGCGGCGGGCTAGGGGGGTGGGACGAGGGGGGAGGGGGTCGGTGCTTTCCCGGCGATCGGTAAGGTCGAGGACTGACGTTAAAAGCTCTGTTTTCTCTGTTTCAGGTAAGTTATCGACTGCGGGCACGGCAGAAAGTATCCCTCCTCCTCGTTTTCCCCGGGCGCCGGTGCGGCGCTACTTTCGGCGCCAACGCCGAAAGTCTGCGCCACTGAGATCGGATATGGTCACAGGTTTTGATATTAAAATATTTTTTCTATTTTTAAATTTATTTTTTATGTTTTTTGCGTACGTAAAAGTACTCGTAATAAATTTTGTTTTGGTTCATAATGAAATTGTTTTCGTTCTATGTAAGAGGGGAAAGAAAATTTCTCTTGCATTTATAAATAATAAAAAATGTATTCTTTGTTATAAACAAATTTTGAAATCTACTATTCTTAACGACACGTGTATTTTAATCGTGACGTTAAATTTAGAATGTAAAAGTAATGGAGAAGTACCTAAATCAAAAACGAAAGTGAAAACAGCGCGGAATAAATAGACTCTTGTTCAAATTAATACAGATCTAAAAATGATTAGATTATGCGGTGTGTAAATTTAAATGACTCTTAAAGATAGAAATAAAGAAAGTCGCGCATACGACTTTCGTTTTCGTTGGCTCAATAGTTTTTCGGCTAGGTTCATTCGAATTTTCTTAAAAAATCGAAAGTGCAATAAAATTTTGTGAAAACACCACACTGAGCAGTTACTACACGAGTGCGAGAAATGTTTATTCATAGTGAAGTATGCGTTCTAAATCTTCCTTACTTGGCATCCGAAAGTGACTCCTTAAGTTCGATTAAAATTCATTACACTTCCGGGTAATAAATTTTGACCCAACTCCAGGGAGATGCAAGTATTAACGATCTTAATTGAGAAAGTGAAAATATATTACTCCGGGCGATCACTTAATTACGATTATCAATATGTATGTGCAACGAAAATTTTCTAATCTAACGAAGAATTATTATTTATGACCCTGTACATCAATGATTTGAAATTCATTCGCTTAAAATTTTGTTATTCTGCCTGCGCGACTAGCGTTTTGTTTCGGTTTGACTAAAACTTGAAAAATATTTGATCGTTTTGCACATAAATATACATAATCGCTTTGAAAAATCTGCATCAGTAAAAGCGAGAGTTTAATTTATGTTTTTTTTTACTAGTTCGTTTTTTAACGCCGCTAAAGTTCCTTATCTTTGTAAGTTATTGATCAGAAAAGCAGTCCACAGTTGCTCTATAAATTATAAATTAAAATTTAGTTATTATTAAAAAGTTAACTAAATAGTAAAAAAAGTATTTAAATTGTAATTTACAGGAGAATAAAAAAATTATGGTTCAACTGATATGAAAATGCATATAAAATGGTTTTTTTCATAATGTGTAAGAATGAAAAATCCGACGATCACTGCATTCGATTAAAAGTCACTCTACTTCATACAAAATTGAGTCACTCTCAGCTTGATTGGATTAACTTGAACTTAAATCAGTGTTTTAACTTTTTCGCCTTATTAGGGTTTTTACAAGATAAATGAAAGTTTTTAATCGTTACGTTAAAAATGTACCCTGCAATATGGTAATTAAACTTTTACCATCATCACATTCCGTCTTTATTCGATAAATCAGTCAACTTATTATACCTAAAGTCCAAAGCTACGTCACCTCGGTAAAAAAAAAAGTCTCCACTCGCGATTTTCCAAATCGATCATATCACCCGGTGTCCGGAGTCTAGAATCTTCCTCGTTTCTGCTCGTCTCCTCTCGGCTTAAAAAGGCCGATTGCGAGCTAACGCCGGGGCTCGTCTAAGCTCGCGCTCGCTCGCGGAGAGGAATCGAGCGGCCTCGCGAAACAGGTATGTTTACCTACATACTCCACCGACTCGCCTTGAACTGTCGCGCGCGGCGACGATAAAATATGCACGCGCGCCTGGGAATATCTGCTCCGCCATGAAAATGGGAAACGGAAAAATGCGCTTCTCCCCTGCCCCCTAGCCTAAGCGCCGGATATGGATATCCGCGGGAGAGACGCGGCTCGGGTGTGTGCTCGCGGGGGTGGATTTGCGCGACTGATCGACTCGTCCAATTGTGTGCATTTTTTTTTCTTTTATTCGCTGAGGAGCAAGTACGTTTTGCGATGTTGGCGTGAGCGATCGATTGTTTTTTTATTCGCCGAGTGGAGTTTTGATCTGATAGTCGTAAAATTTTATCGCTTTAGATTCGAGCATTTTTTATCAATAGAATGATGAAAAGGAAAGATCGTAGCTTATTATTCATTGACTCGAGTGATGTTTATAGTCTTTTCGAAAATTATAATATTATCTTGAATATCTGACGAACTTATAGCAATAAAACTATAATAAGATAAAGCTACTAGAAAAAAATGTGGTGTTTAGGTAAAAGGAAGGCACATTCACTATAGAGAAAATTTTATTTTCTCTACGTCAATTAAAAAGTTTCAAAAAACTATTTCGAAATAAATTAGAGGAATTTTACTGATCCGCATAAAATTTTTTTTAAATTATGGTAATTCAATACTTTAATAATCGCATTAAATGTATTTTTCTTCACTCAACGCATGTATGGATATTACAATTCAAAAGAAATGTATCAAGCTACAAGGCGGTACGCTGTCCTCCATAATAGTTGAAAAATATGACGTGATGTGGTACGACCGTGCATGTGTGAAAAGGTAACGCCGGAAGCTCGTTTCTTTTACATACTACCGCGGCGTATCTCCCTGAAACATCGTAACGAACGTGTCTTAATTTCAGTAATTTACAACAATTATTTGCGATGGTCGCAGTAATTACCCGCTTTAATGCCAGCGGCGCAGGATTACCAGGGCACTAAACACGCCGAGTAATACCCTCGGAATATTTACTTATAATCTATTTAATATGCGGCCGCTGAAATCGTTAACATTTTTTTATTCCGCGCACGCATTCATCTTACAAAAAAAAAAAAGGAAAACACATTCCTCGCTTTTTTGCGCTCTAAGGAGAGGCGAGAATCCCGAGTGCATCGAGCGGGAGGACAATAGATAAAATATTTGTCCCGTCGGCTTTTTGCCTCGCGTGTAATTAAAAGGCAAACGCGCGTTTCAGATTCTGCCGACTCGCATCGGGAGCTGGTTAAACGGTGTAGACAATAATTTCACGGTGGCGCGGTATGAAATTTATGTTCATTAAGCCGCGCGTCTTCGTTCCAAAGTGCAGATACTTACTTCGAGACGCTTTTTTATTAGGCCTTGAAATTTTCATTGAAAGTGTCCCCGCCGTGGTAGCTAAACGACCGGTACGAGCGATTTGTAACTTAGATTACGAACTTTAATTGCTCGGATCTGAAATCTTGAAGGGGCTGTGGGATGTACAGCACTTTCATCACATTTCGAGATGTCTAAAAAACAAGTGTTTATTAGATTAAAATATAAAAAAAATTAAAATATTAAAATATTAAAAAAAAAGTTCTTTAAAATATTAAATCCATCAGAAATCTGAAGTGCGAGTGTGCGAGTAATTTTTTACAAATTTACTGCAGTGACACTTTATTGAAAATTAATTTTATTATGCCTAACAAATACAGCTTCAAAACCACATACCTAAACTTCAAACATTTAGACACCTGGTGCGTTTAGAAATGTTGAAGAATTATGCCCTGCGGGTTACGTGAAAGTAAGCAAAATCCAATACTCAGAAATGAAGCATTGAAGGTGTTAAATCCTTAATCTGACATTAAAATTCATTTTTTATTTTTTACTTGAAGTAACACCGGTCTTTTATTTTAATAAATTATCATTTGAAACTTCGACTATGCTAAGTTGTTGAACAAATAAAAAAAATAATAAAAAAAATTTTACGACCTACAGCCCCTAAATATTTTCACTTCTAATGCTTTGATGATCGATAAAAAATATTGATACGAAATATTTCGAGGAGTGCACGTCAAACGAAAGTAATGAGAAACGGGTGATGCTCTTTTTTACTCGCACGGTGAAAAACAGTCGGAGGAAAAAACAGCCCGGAATTCATCGGAATCTTGCACGCGCAAAGTACTCGTAAGTCTTCACAATCAAGTTTCAATTCGCAGTTAATAACGCCGTTATAGAGGGTTCGTTCGCGGAAAATACTACCTTTGCGCTGAGTACGTCACTCTCGGGTACTTGCGGAACTTCAAAGGAGAAAAAGGTGCTAGGTAAACAAAATAAAAGTCGCGAACGTAAACATTTTGACGCGGTCTACTTTGAACATAGAAAACTTTTTTAACAAACGAGAAAAAAGTCATTAATTTTAATGCACGTAATAGGCGCAAAACTTGAGCGCAACTAAAAATGAATGATTTTACATTAAATTTAACAATTTTTTGTTTGCATCTACATGATTACATTACATTTAATTGCATGAATGCAAACATTTTTTACACCGTCGATCGGTAACCGCTCAAGTTTCAAGCGCGCATCTCGCGCGAGCGATTAGCGCCGTATCGGCTTATCGAGCCTCGATCGTATCCTCGCTCTCGACGGGTAGCCGCCTGTCGACCCCTCCCCCTCGACCTCCTTCCCGGCCGAAGGTGACCCGGTGCCATTAGGAAAAATTCGAAAACGGGTGGCTCGCACTTCGACTCCGTATTTAACGCGCAGGTGAGTCGTTCGGTTTCTCGGAAAGAGGCGGTAATGAAGAGACGACGTCGGCATCGCGTCATGAATAGAGCGGGCAGGGGACCATAGCGAAACGACGGGTCGGTCAAAGTCACAGGTACACCGGGTGATTTAGACAAGCTTTTTGGTCGAACTTTTTATTGTCGCCACGCGCGGACTTTTTAACGATCCTCGTTTTATGCGCGCGGTTTAGGTGAGTCAGATATTCGTATCCTTTTTTCCCTAAGTAATTAGCGTCATGGTTCAGAAAAAACATTTCGAACAAAATTAAAAGGTAATCAAAATAATTTTACGCACAACTTTCTTTATATGACAAAAAAAAACGTTCGAATCTCATCGATCGCGCAAACAACCCGGCCAATAGAAGAAAGTGCCTTTATTGACGGAGCAGCATCGCCGGATTAAACTCAATTAAATAAATTAGTCGCGATCGCTGTCGCCGGCTCGCCTCGCGGCTCGATAAATAAAGTCCCTTTCCTCGGTAAGGATCGCCGATTTCAAAAGCGAGCGGTTCCGCATAAAAATACAAAGGCGCGCGCGGAATTCGATGTTTCGCGTAATCCGCGCGTCCGCGCGATTAATCGCCCTCGCGGGAGTCCGCTCTCCCGTACGCGTTTACACGCGTACGCGAGTGCGCGTGCACACTTTTAGATGGCAGTTAAGATGTCTTCATATAAATATGCGCGAGATTTACGATCCGAAGAATTGGCTGTACTGAAGCGAACCGTTGGTCGAGTTTTCTTCTTTTATTTTCGCGAAGATTGCGGGTAATAAACACTCCATAAAAATGATAATTTTTTTTAAGATTTTTAATGTGATTAGACGCGATTAAAAAGTGTTTTAATCGTGTTGATCATAAAATTAATTGATAAATTTATTGGCATAAAATTACTCCCCGATATGTTTAATGATCGACAATGAATGAGAAAATGGGATATTAAATGAAAATGAAATAATAAAATTAAATTAATAATTATTATAAGTATAACTTTAATGGGCAGATCGTTGGATGTGTGTAAGAGAATTAAGATGATGTGAAGACGTCAGGTTCAATCTTTCATCACTTTGTAACTATTATTATAATTTTCTCTATACACTTTACACATTATTATAATTTATTAAATTGAAGATGAGTGGAGTAGCATAATGAGATACTTATAAATAATAAGGTCGATAATAAAATGAAATTATTAAACCCAGACAGATATTCCACATTGCAGAATCCACATCATCTTAATTTCGGTTTAAGATACTGTTCTATTTCTTGCACACGATGATAAACAATCAAGACGATCTCAATAATATATCAATACGTTATATATTGATTGTAAAATGAACATTTAAAATTCTAATCAAATGGCACTTTATCACCGACTACAATAAACGAAAAGAGATGTACCGTTAGTCACCGAAGGCATCTTTTCCCCGCGGCACGATTCAATACACCTCGCACGATCGCGGAGTTATCGGCGGGAGAGGGGGCCTCTCGAGAATGGAGTGAGAGAAAAAAAGGAGAGCGGACGGCGCGTTTTAATTGAATTCGTTCGGTGCGTTTTCCAACTGCCTGCGCCACCATCGTCCAAGGATTCGGGTGAGACGCATGAGCGATTTCATTGGAAAAGTGTCGCTGCGATAAGCGCCGGGAAAAACGACCTTCCCCTCTCAATCGACGTACTCCCGGTGGATTCGCACTCTTACTTCGGCCTAGTTTATTTTTTGGTTTATGCCCCTATTTTCGAGAGAAAATCTTCATTCGTCAATGTCTTAACGAGAGTATATTTATAAGATTTGCGCGTTGGATAAGAAGCGACGGATAATAATAAGTTTTGTCGTAAAGGTACAAATAGTTTGTAAATCGATGCGTAATAAAGCGATGTATAATTTATGAATGCAAATCGATAATTTTTCAATTGCATTGTGAGCACCATCGCGTATGGGCTTTTAAAGAGTATCATTATAGACAATGTTTCTTCATTTTTATGTTTGCCCGAGAGAAAAATATGCAAACGAGCCCGGCGTTGCTTAATATTAAAATACATATGTCAGCGTAACTCTTTGATCAATGCTGTTGTATAAAAGTCCGCGTTTCTAAATTATCGCGATAAATCAAACCGGCTTTGACGCGCTGTTAATTTGTTATTTTTATGAGACCGCTGGCCATAAGGTTACGGATAAAAAGTGCACCGTGTGATTATGAATTTATCAGATTTTTTTTCTGCATTCATTAGAAGGAATTTCTTCTTTTGTCATCGTAAATTTATATCTGATTTGCGAGCGTCCGGCAATTTTGAATAAACAATCAAAAGCGTCCTGATGTATGGAGCATTAAATTAAAATCGACGGCTAATTTGAAAATATAAATTATGAGTTACTAATGGTTTATAAATAGGGATATTCATGATTGCACTAATAAAACTCAAATTCACAATGTAAACTCATACTTTTGCACTTTTAAGTATATACGATGAAATGTAATAACCTTCAATTTGGCGAGTCCCGTCAAATTGATGGCAATTATTTAGCGCAGTGCACTTTTCAAATTTAATAATCAAGCGCCAGGAAAAAGAACTTCAAAATACTTCTCTCGTAATAAGAAAACGTGAAAATCTACTCGTTTCGAGTGAAAATCGATCCACTCGCTTACTGTAAATTATACGCTCCGTCGCATGATTAAATTTTTCCTTCGTCATATATAAGCTACTCTTTCGTCCCTCGCCTCAACCTCCAAGAAAAACTCGCCGAACTTAAAAAAAAAATGACAACCAATTATCTTCAACACCTAATGGCGTGGCGCAGCAGAAAACGAACGACCGACAAACAAGCGCGGCGATCTCGATCGTCAACAATCGCGGAAAAATATAAAAGCCGGACGTTTAGCCTGGTCAGGCGAGCGTCACGAAAATTCGCGGCTTTCCACGTGCGGGCCGGTGTGTGTGTGGATGCGCGAGCGACAAGGACACCGGACGCGCCGCTCGGCTTTCCCACGTGCGGGCACGGCAAGTCACTGCCGGGCCGCACGCTCAACTGCGCGCAATTTTCCAGGAAAACGCGCCGCGGAACCAGGTGATTTAGGTGGAGCTTCCGATGATCTATAGATCTGCTGGTGGTCACTAGGGTGGCCGATGCTCGTTGATCTTTTTTCGATTTTTCGATTGCAACAGGTGCATTTTCTTTAATGAATTTATTAAATTTTTTGTACGTAGGAAAATTAGTGTGGGAGGTGAAATTCGTAATGAATTTTCATCTTTTCTTTGAAAGAATTTGAGGTATTTCGAACATTGTTTATTAACATTTAGTGTTGAGTTTTTTACGAAACGAGATCATTATTTAAATATTTAATCGATTATAAAACGATAACTATCGAATCAGTAAGTATCTTGGATACTAAGCACACATTTGTGGAAATTTTTTAATTATCTTGTTATGAAAAGAAAAATAGAGCATTAATTATTCTCAAGGATAAAAGTATGAATATTGTGATGTAAAAATGAAATTTTAAAATTTCAAAATAAGTAGATCTTTACAAAAACTAGAAAAGTGAATTATAAAGAATACTGGAATAACTTGTACGAAATCCTGTCTTTAAAAAACGATGGCAGGATGTATTGAAGTATTTAAAAACGCGATTTGATTGGTTCATGAGTTGAATGGCGCCAAAATTTAAAAAGTTTTCTAACTCAAAAATTAGAATGTATCATATACGTCTGAGTAAATAAATACGTATGAGGAAATTTGAGCGCGCGAAGCGCGTTGCATTGCTAGTAATTACAAACAATGAATAATGTCAATACGTTATAAATTTAGTTCGCACACTACAATAAAATTAATACACTGAGAAAATAGGTTAGGAAAAATTACTATTTTTTTCGTAAGAGGGCGACCTACTCGACCTAGTAA
>JAXIUT010017706.1:0-19776 GCA_035586675.1 Eurytoma californica
GTGAATATACACTTTTTTATTCCAGTGAATATTCACTAATTCGTTCAGTGATTAGTAATTTCACTAATTCATTCAATTAATATTCACTACTTTGCAGTGACCAGATCTGAACTACTCTAAATAGTGCATATGCACTAATTTTCAGTGGATTTTCACTGATTGGATTTTATAGAGTATAATTTCTTCGTATAGTGAAGTTTACGTTTACTAATTCTACGTTTAATTAGAAATTCCGGTCAATTAGTTGCAATGCATTAGCAACACAATGGTATCCAGCGTATCTTTTTATCCCGTCGTGCACTTAAGCACGTGACCGCGTAATATCCCTCAGAGGCTGAATTCCAGCCCTCGCAATCCATATAAACACGTACCATTTACCTCTCTCCCGGCCTCATTACAGGCCGAGGGAGACTCAGTCATCCGAGTGCGTTGTCCAAAACCAAAGGCATTTGTAATTACTCTAGCGCGCGGGCAACCTTTGAAAAACACGCCGGAAATTTCTCCGCGGTGCATCCGTAATCACTCGGCGGGATAGTTGGCGGTCCGACGAGCAAAAGACACGCGGGAAACTCGCCCTCCGGCCCGGCGCAGGGCGAGTTTCGCCGGCCCGCGAAACCGCTCTCCGAACTTGCGGCCGCGATCAAAATAAAGTTGCAGCGGCAAGAATGCCGTGCCCCCGCCCCCCCGAACGTGATCGCCCGTTCCTTTCCGTTCCTTCGAATATTCCGCCAACTTTTGCCTGGAAAGTCTCGCGAAAGTTAGCCCCTCGCCAATCAGACGGAAACCGAAGAAGACCGGGGAAATAAGTGGATCTTAAATGTATGCTTTGAGGCGGGAGATTCCGGGGGTTATAATTTACGAAAAAAGGAAAAGGTTCGGGTTTACGGTATGATCGTGGCCTTCCGAGCAATTTTTTAAGTTTCATCCCCTCGTTCCCCCTACGGATAGTTTCATCACTCTGTCACTGACACGCCATCGCTGACAGATTGAGGATTCGGAAAAATAATCATCGAGAATATATCAGCGGCGATGATTAATGAATCGTGGAAATATTCAAGAACGTGCTTATTTCGCCGGCGCACGATTAATCCAATTAGCCGTCTTAATCGGAGATTTTCGCAATTGCGCGTTCAAACATGCAGGAGGGCCAGTCGGCGCATTAATGCTTAACGGACGGCGCAAAATAAAATCGAATCCGATGGACATCATTAAAGATGCCGCGGTCCCAGAAGACTCCTGATCCGCACGAGCCCTTTTCAAGTAACCCAAATCTCCGCGCGATCAGAGGAGCTTCATCGGGCGCTCGTCGATTTCGGTTGCCAAAGAAAAATCACCCACTTATGGAGGCGAGGTAGTTACACGATCCTGCGATAAGCGTCTCAGGTTGGGTTTTTCTTTCCTCCTCGAGAAGTAAAAATTTGATGCGCTCTCGACGGGATAAATCTCCGACCATCACCCCCCTCTCCGAAAGATAAGTTTTATCTCGGATTCTGCTCCCGGTGGAGAGCGGGAAAAGTGTATGCGCGAGACTGGACGTGGGAGGGGGCGAGGGGGCGAGGGAGCAGGAGGTGGAGGAAGAGGAGGAAGGCGGCGTTTCCCATATTTAGTCTCTCGCCGCGTGACCGTTATTTATGTACCCTCCGGCTGTTAGCGCGCTCCTGACCCCAAGACCCACCAAGGCATCGCTTCCCCCTACGATGCTTGTCGCTTACAAGAAAGTTGCGGAAGGAGAATGCCGAATGAAAAAAAGATTGGACAAGTACACCGAGAGACAAAATATTTGAACAAGGAAAATACACAATATTTTTTTTCTTCGCAATCCTATACCCCGGAATGTGTACCATTCGAATACCCGTTTACGTAGGATTAGAATCTCCAAGTAAATAGTAAAGTTGAGACTCGCTTACTTCCTGCTATCCGTGAAATTTCTAAAAATGTTTTTGCGCCCGGAGTAAAATAAAGTAAACAAATATCTGAATTTAAGTTGAATTAACGCAGAAAACAGCGAGACGAGAAAAAGATGGCTCCCGAGGTAATGCGAGAACAATGAGATCATGAGAGCGGCGCGAGAGAGCGAGAAAGAGCGTGTGGGAAAGTAGTTAAGAGGAAATGATTGAGAGAGTAGCGAAAAAAGGACTTCCGGCTCCCTCCTTCAGTATTAAAAGTTAAAGGAGAATAGTGGCCCAGTATGCGTGTTACATATTACGAGAATGTCCCGGCAATATGTGTAATGCGAATTTATGGTACCATATCGTTAGAAAAAAATGCAGCTTACGTGTGCGCCGGGATTCCTATTTGGAAAATGGCGGGGCCAATGTTTTACGCAAGGTCTTTCTTTTCACTTTATGAGGCTCTTCATTGAGATATTGCCCCTCTGCATCTCACTTTCCTACCTTTTTTTTTATAAACGGTGTACTTTATCCTTGCCTTTTTCATTTTCACGGTTCATCCGAGTAAGTAGAGCAGCTGCGGAATAGGTACTTGATTATACATTGTAAAAGCGGTTGGCTGCGGGAAACCCGGAAGTGTTGAAATTTATTACTCCACGATTACAAATATCGCGGGAGTCATTTTCCACGGTTTCAATTCAGCACGCGTCTCACGGCACCTTTTAATTTACTTTGATCAAAGCAAAAGTATCAAAAAATGCTTTCGTCTGGTCAAAAAGTTTTTGGAACAGGAGTACTTTATTCTCTAAATAAATGCGCCCCAGGCGTTTTCTCTTTCGATATTTAAATAAAGAAATGTAAAAAGTTCATTGCTTTATTTTTCAAAAAATTGATTTTAATTCAATCCTGAAAAAACCTGGTAATGAATGCTACCTGCGAATGAAGTATATATATGTACAATGAAACTGCAGTTTTGGTATTCTATATAAGTACAAATTTTAATGACTTAAATCGATATTCATAAAAATTGGTGCACACCAGAAAAAGATTACTCTACATTTTGCTACGTAAATAATTTGCTTGAACTTATTTTCGCTTATAGACTGTAAAAACACTTATCGGATAATCTAACGGAGAAAAAATTAAAGCAGTTTGCAAGCAAAGAGCAGGAATAGATGTTAAAAGGTGCAAAAAAGAGAGAAAAAGAAAATTCAAATCGGGTAACTTCATGCACGAGGGGGCAGCTCACCGAATGCACTGGCCAAGTGACTTTCACCCCCCGCCCCCGTTGCCAGTTCGATTGCATGCAGAGAGCTCCTCCCACGTTCTATCGCTTCCATCATTCATTCTTTCCCGTTTCCCCTTCCGCCGACGGAAAACTCGGGAGTCACTCGCGTTCCACTGTATTTGGCCAGTGTACAACGATTCGGTCTCTAAGGAGAGTTAACGGGCTAGAAAGGAAGAGCCGGGATACGGGAGAAGCAACGACTACCGGAAGAGCCGAGTATAGAGCAGTTTCGAAAAACGATGAGGGATGCGGCAATAGGAAAAAATATCTAAATTTATTATTTGTCTATTATTCACTTGGGAATGTAAACAAACTTGTATAAATTTGTAAGCATCTATTTTATTAGTATTTCCTAGATGAATTTACGTAGCTTTGTCAATTATTATACTAATTTTTCGTCTTATTTTCTGTTTGCTAAAGTGCAATATGAATCAAAGTTCGCATTGCTATTATTGTTCCTTTCACGGAAGTACAGCGAAACTCGCATACGTATCAAGTCCTGGTTTTCCCATTGTTTAAAGTTACGTATGCTACATGACAATACGCACAGTCAACATAGGTCAAATTCCATTTCAATTTATCCATTTCTGAAAGAACACAATTTTCGAATTGTCTGAATAGTGACAAGCTGTAATCATTTACAAAAGGAAAATGGACTTTACATTTTCACGTTACTTTGTTAAAGTAAATCCAAATAAAAAGAAGGTAAAAGTTATTTTGCTTAATTTGAAAAAAGTTGTGTGAATGTGAAATAAATGCGCTCATTGTATTTTAATATGTGAACGGCAATTTTGCATGCAGATCATTTTATCAAAAAAGTCATCATGGAATCTTGAAAGAATATTTTAATTTCAGTTATAAAAGAAGCTTTGATTTAAATAATTAAGCCTTATCATTTAAACAGTGCTTACGATGTAAATGGAATTTAAATTTCTTAAAAGAAAGGCACGAGATTATAAATTCTAATAAAGCGACATCTTTCCTGAAGTTTTATATTAAAAATACTAAAATAAATGTCATCCTCAATTACTCATTAATTTACCTTGCAGCATAAGCAAACAAATAGAAACAATTTTGTCGCATCCTAATCCGCACAGTATCGTGCCCAACAAAACAAGCATCATCTCTGTAAAGTGCATTAAACAATAGCCCCCGCCGCAAATCGATCGCTTCGGTGATAACTCCCTCCCCCGGTAGCAACGATTTATCAAATGAGAAAGAAAGAAGGGGGTAAAGCAAAACAGCAGGAGCGCAGGAAAAAGGGAAAGCGGGAAGAGAGGAGCGGGAGGCTGTGCCGCCGCCCTCGCGCGCGCATTTCACGCGCTCCGATCAATACGTCTCCGGCGGTGGCTCCGCTGGCAACGGCGGAGCCCCTCTCTACGTACGCCGCGCGTTTCGTAACTCCCCGGGAGATAAATGCCGGATCGCTACTCGGAATTCCGTCGCGAATGCAACACCGCGTCGCGCTCGCGACTTTTATCTTCGCCTCTCGTCCTCGAATTGTTGCGCAAGGCTCGAAGTCTCTGTTGATGGGAAGAGGGAGATTGAGATGACATTCGATCTCGCTGCGAATAATTTGATTTTTTTTTTTCGTGCTCTTTTTTTTTAGAGCTAATTCGCCTGGTTGGATTACGTGCTTCAATATACAGCATCTTTTTTTTCAAATCTTGTTACGACTCGGGATATTACGTTATTGGAGGAATCTTTTTACGCCGAGTCTCAAGAATATTTCACTCATTTCTTTGCTGCTTTAGCAGGCCAGCTGTATTTTTATTCTGGATCAAACCTTATGATAAACATTTTCGACGTTCAGATTCGCACTCTTTGATTCTGTTTCCACTCGTTCAATCTGGATGGACGTTTCTGTGGGCATAATTTTGTGCTCTTTCTCGAAAATTTTTACGAATGCTTTGAAATTTTAAATCACCTTTTTATCAACCCGATAACTCGAATGTCCTAGAAGTAAATGTAAAATTGAGAGAAAATAAAAATGAGAAGTTATCAATGGAATCAGAAGAGAAAAAATGAATAGAACGGACTCCAAACTTGAGGAAGTTTGAAGTTCCTGGAAAGGTTTCAGACACTTGTAAATTGACTGCTCTTGTCATTTTAATCTCTGCTATCTAAGGTTTCTGCTTCAAGACTGATCTTTGCACGGAATTCCCTTTTACTATCTTACACGATTTATTAGGATCGTCTTTGAAAAATTCGTTGTTCGAGGGTTTTTCTCTTACCACGCCTATTTACTTCTCTATCTCCCATCTTCGTTCTTCTTCTGCCTTCCCCCTTCATTTTATGTCTTTTTCAATCCTCTACTGCGATTACCAAATTTACAAGAAGCCGTGTCTTTCATATCAAGTGCACTTTATTAGCGTGATAAAATACTTCGACTTTAACGTAAAATTTTCCATTCTCTTTCGATTCTTCATTTTGTCAATGACACCTCAACGGCCACGGGCCTCCTTTGTGAATCGCCGCCGAAAATCAGTCGGTTGCTCATACCGGCGTTTAACCGGAATCTTCATCAAAGGAGAAAATTGAATCATCATCAGTTCCACGCCATTAATTGCAGCAGGTCACGGTTCTTGGAATCCGCTGCCCCTTCACAACGCCGGGCACTGTTGCAGTCCGTAGGGGGGCGTGAGCCAGCGAAGACCGCAGTTAGAGCGAGGGATAAAGATATAGAGGGATAGTTGATCGATTTAGTCGTCGCGTGCGCGAGTGTACGTCCGTCCCTCTCTCTCACCCCTCTCGAGTGTCGCAACGCTGCACGACTGATCTGATTCACCTCGGAATCGGGATTTCCCAGAGAAATCGCATCCCCCCGCATAAAGGTACATGCGCTCAAATCCGCATGGACGTACGCAGACGGACGAACTGTACCTACACGAGTTCGCGGAAATGCAGCAGCCGCGCGCATGGCTGAACCGGTATATACCCACCCCAGCACTAGACCGCGGAGTAAGCTCCCGCGCGCGCGGAAGGTTAAATCGGCGGAGGCCGGGTCAGCCGGCCTCGGTAGCGATCGCTCCTCCTCCTCCCCGTCGCTGCTCTTTTCATCTCGGATGCAGGTCTTTCGCTGGAGATTATACCGTTTTGCCAAATTATGGGCGGACGACGCTCCATTGTAGACACGGCCCCTCTTCGGGGGTCTGCAATCGCTCCGGGATTTCTGTAGCGCTGTCCGATTTTCCGCAATTTTGTAATCCTGAGTGGCTCTTATCTGCTTGTTGCACTAATGCTCAGTTTGGAATTCTGAAAAATACGACAAACTTTTAGAGTCGGTGATGTTTCTTTTTCAAAATGAAAAGTCGTAAAAGTAGATGGATGCATCGATGAATTTAAATTGTAACTATTTTACCTGTCATGGAAATAGTAATTGGAATATGAATTTTACAGGATAGGTTTTCCTCTTTTTCTGAAGGTCCGGACTTGTCTCTTCCCTTTTCATCGAATATTACCGCCAAGGATAAATCGTTTGTGCGGATTGAATACGCCCAAGGAAAAAAGTGAAGAGGTACAGAGATAAAGGAAATGAGAATCGATTTAACAGTATACAGGACAATATTTTATACCAAGATTATTATCAGAATTAATTAGCAATCGTTTAATTTTTTTTTCCTAAGGAACACGATAAAAACAAACTAGTAATTTATATAAGTTACTGTAAATAACCCAATTATAACAATTAAAGTATATTTTTAGTTTTACGAGCGTTCCATTGTTGGTTGAATAGTTGGCTAAGTATGCATTAATTATCTAAAAGCAAAAACAGAGCGAGTTTTAATTCACTCGACGCTAACTTTCTCCTCCGCACTCCATACATCACAGAGCAAGTAATTCATTACCGCGGTTTGTTTATATTTCATTAAGATCCAACCTATAAGTCTCGGCATTCCCTTAGAAGAAGAAAGCAGATGTGCGTGGCAGATAACGCTGAAACATAAAAAATGACTTGCGCGCAGCTTACTTAAATTAACCACCGTCGGAGATTGAATAAACGCTGCTTTTTGATAACGGAGTACACGTACTAGAGATAGTGCGAAAAAAATGAGGAAGTAAATATTTTTTCGACGGTGTAAAGGACCATCAACTAACAGATACATCCTGTGAAAAATCGTAAATCTGTTAAAACGCGATTATGACTTAAAAAGGATAGGATAAAAGAGCGTTGATTATACCAGAAATTTGTATAAGGAATGGAGGGCAGGATTAATAATATACGAGAGACACAGGGGAGAAAAAATTGAGGCAGAGGTACCTCGTCAATTTCAATGGTACATAAAATATGTGGAATGGCAAATAACTTCTTTTTGTAAATTTCCGACGGTATACAAATAATTTAAGCGTCTCTGTATTTTCTCTCAAGCGCATTCTGACTGCTCGATATCGCTCTCACCCTCTCCCTCCTTTTTCTACCTTCGCTTCGCCCTCGGGCACGGGAGTAATGCTGTAGTATATACTACCCAGCCATTTTTCGTTTATACCCGTGGAAATACACGTAAACTTAATAATCTTTGTTGGAAGTGCCGTAAATCAAATTCGTAAATTAAGTTGGCAGTATAAAATCCCACAGCTGCTGCTTTTCGATTGATTCAAATTTACCTTCTCAGAAGCGATTATCTAATCTGCTTGATATTCCTAATTCAATGGCACTTTTAATGGGCGCTTATAACGCTAAAAGTTGCGTCTTAAATTCTAAAGTACTTTTTGAAGCTGCGCTTCTTACTTATGGTCTATTAGCTGCAATGGGAATCGAATCTAAAATTCGTTGCAAAAAGTACGTAAGTAGGATCTGCTTTAATCGTAATGTTATATTCTTTCCACTCTGCACAACGTAATTTCTTTCTTTATTCTTAGAAAATCATTTATAAGCAAATAAGTTGTTCGTTCATCTGGAAATTGGATTTTTTTCGTTATTTTATCGTTTTTCTGTTGAGTTATTCTTATATATTTAGGTTTAGGTCCTTTTTAAAATGTGTTCTTCTCAGAGTGTATTGAATTTGTAAACCATGGATTTCTTTTCTGATTTATTGACAAATAAGATAATACAAAAATTTGAACTTGAAACTTCTATAAATAAGATGATTCTTTTTATAATTTTATAAAATAATTATAAGTAAAATATGATTTTTATCTACAATTGACATGAATTACTGGTAAGTGGGATAAGCCAGACAATACTTTTATGGTTTATTTTTTGGCCTTCCTTTCCTCCTATATAGAAGAAGGTAATTATGTTAAATGGCCTTACAAAGCCTAATGACCTCGAACTTTCAGATTATTGTTTTATTTAGTTTTGTTCTTATGTATAGCACGTATCACTTTTCCCTTCTCAAAGTGTTTTACGATGACGTTTATGGCGCGAAAAATTCGATGAGCTTTAATAACACTCAGGACCTGAATTCACACGTACGCATATGTATCCTCTAGGTCAAGGAAACTACATTCGCGCGGGAAACTTACTTTGGACGAGGATTTATCGGCTGGAAAGGACATTGTTGATCGTATGTGAAGGAGAACTTCGTGCACGGACACTGGAGGCTGCGTGAGCTGCACGCGCTCCCACCCTGATTTATTGGGGATGAAAATGCGATCGAGTGTTATAAATCGTAAGGTTTTTGTCCGATCATTTAGATGATATAGGGTAAAGTGGGGGGTGGGGGGATACTTTTCGACGCTTTTTCGTAGGAACCCCGTGGACGAGCGGGGGCTGAAAACGCACTAAAGAATTTCCCGATGCTGTGGTTTGATCGGACCGCGATATCCTGATTAATTCTATTATTTTCGAGAGCATTGACACGAAATATTTGTTTTTTCGCCTTCGAATGTCTCTGCGGTGAAACTAATCTTTTTTTTTTCTACGCTACTGCTAGATATTTTTGTACAAGCCAGAAAATCGAAGTCATTCAATGCTCTACCGAAATATAACAGCAACATTAATTGTACCAAAATCTCCTGGCTTACATCAATTTCTTTCATCCTTCTGTGTAGCCGCGCTATCTGAAGACTATCACCTTGGGCACGGGGTTACAACGGGCCGCGAAGAAAATGAAGGGGTTGAAAGAGAAAATCAACGCTCGGGCTTTTTATCTCGGTGGCGTGCGCAACGCTTGATAAGTCGTTGATGAATGACGCCGCGAGCAACAACGACGACGGCGTCGTCGCCGGGCCGTGGGACGACTACTATAGCGCTATATCCAACGGCGGGCTCTGATAAAACGCGACCATTATCTGCCGGGGGAGCGAGAGAGCGAAATTCCTCCCCTCGCGTCTGACCTCATGGCATCCTTAAGCCTCTGTGCACTCGAAAAATGAAAGTCCTTAAAGGGAGCGCGCGTTCTCGCGAGCCGCAATCTTCCGCTCCTTTTGTGCGGAGGCGGGAGTCTGCTCGCGGAACCATTATTTTAAGTACCCGATGTATTATACGTCACGCCGTTATTTACCTTTGGCGCGCGCGAGCACCGCTTCTTATCTTGTATCAAGAGCAATTCGTAGGGTGTCGCCCCTTTACACCGACTTGAGAAAGTAGTCTAGAAATTGCTGCCGTCTTCAAAACTTTCGAAATAATTAGCGATTTGATTAATTACCGAATCTTATTTATTTCTCACAGTAAATAGAAAATGATTTGTAACTTTTCGAAGGTTATTATACGCATTTTTTTCTGCATAATCACCAGTACAAGGTTTTACATTTTATTTATACTTTTCACAGTTTTGCTTCAGTACAAGAACCAGTAGCAGATTTACTATTCTACTTTTTCTGAAAAAAATCGACGATATATTGTAGGGTAGGAGCATTCCGCGCCAGAGACAAAGGATGAGTAAAAAAAGGCGTGGTAATACTACTTCCTGTCGCGGCAAGTACGCGTTGGGCTCGAATGTTCTGAATTAATGATGAGTCGGTGGCAAAAGCTCAGGCCTAGGAGAATAAAAGTGCACTTTAGCGCTCCGACTGTTACGCCGCGCTGCGTTTGTGGGTTACGCGAAGCCGAAGCTCTCGACGGGAGGGGGGTGGGGGTGGGGGACGAAATAAAAAAGGAACAACCACTAAGCGCGCAAGCTCCCGAGTCAGAATGCCGGGGTGCAACCACTTGTCAAACGGCGGCTTTGAGTACACGCAGACACTATATATATTCGCCATCCCCATGCGTCCCTATGTACATCCGAAAATTCCTCGTGTGCCAACGCGGCTGCCGGAGCGAGCCTCTCCGGTGTGATGCTTTATGTATAGGAAGCCTACTCTCTTACCTCGACTCCAGATCCTCTTCAAATCTCATTCCGTCGTTCCTTATTCTACTTATCTTTCCTGCTTTTTTTTTTGGTAATTCCGATTATCCCAGCATCTTCGGGCACATATATGCATGATTAATGTAACAGGATAAATATTCTTGCTTGTATTAAATTAGATTTGAGGATTTGATTCTGATTATGTCTCATATTCATGCAGTATTCTTCCAGACAAACGAGACTTCAGGCTTAATCTGAGTAAGGGAAACATTTTTAACATTTCTATCATTTCTTAATTTTATTTTTGATACTTTTAAAATGACTGGTGTGCACAACACTTACCGAGGGGATGAATTATTAAGCCTCCCACCGCTGCTCTTGGATATAATGTCTCAACGTTGAATGCGATCACTTCTGGCTGGACTGGCATAGCGCTTTAAAAAAAAGCGAGGAAAAAATTCCCAGCAGAAATAATTCAAGCGGCGGATTAGTCTCGTATCTCAGCTGATCCGATTACTCGCATAATTCCGTGCCTGCCCGTTGATTTAACTTTGCATGCGCACTAGTTTTCAGCAGGCCAGACCGGGAGATTTTGATCAAGGACGTTGTCAGATTGCATCTCCAAACACGGCTCCTTGTTTTGTCACCAGTTTACATTTGACAAATGCGATCCAGCGTACTCGATTTGCGTTGGGCTTAATTGTTGGCTGAACGTTAAATGTAGAATATATTATGTTGTGTTTGCACTGACTGAAAAGTATATAAGGCAAGTTTTTTGGAGCGCTAATTAAACTTAGAAAAGCTACTTTATTCTGCGTAAAATTGTAAGCGGCGCTTTAATTTATATTCAAGTTTTTATTCACTCTTTAAATACCAGCGGAGATATATATACACGTGACATTAATTAGTCATCTCTGCTTTCGAACACATCGTCATTATCTTAATGAATGTCACCAAATATGCGAAGAGATAATTATTTAACAAAATTAAAATAGAAAACGATAAAAATAAACAGCCACTTGAAGTACCTACTTCTACCTAAATAAAAATCAGATTTGTGCTCATTAACTACAAGTAGACCATTATTTTAAGAACTCATCAATTATTAGTTTTGGCAAATGTGTTCATTTTGGTTGAATTGCTATTATATGTGCACGATATTACTTTGTCCAACCAGTACACGATCAATTACCTATTCTCCAGATAGCTTCATCCAGCTAAGTTGGGAGAAGCTTTAATTCTTGCTACGCGAGGCCCGAAAGCTTTTGTTCTTCTAAGGGGTAGCGGCGAGTGTGCTCAAGAATTAAAATTTTCTGGTGCTATAGCAATTGAACCTATTCCGAAAATCTCTACCGTTTAAGGATGGAGACTACTCGAGATTTTTTTTTCTTTATTTTTATCGTAGACCTCATGAAAAATATTTTATCAAAAAATATTAGAAAAACTAAGAAAGTTGGTCTAAATAGAGCTTTCAAGAGCTTTTAGAAGCAGAGAGAATCCACTTTCAAATGTAAAATTACTCATTTTAAAAATTGTGCTGGCGATGAAATATTTCGTCTACGTACCTCAGATTAAATATACCATTTCTAATGTATTTAAGAAAAAGATTTGTGGCGTGGAATTATTGTAGGTCATTTTTAAGAAAATTGGCAGCAAAAATAACTGATTTTTTAACGCATTTTGAGTAGTTTCTAACGATAAATACGTTAAAAAACCGGTTTTTTATGCCAACTTTCTTAAAAATGACCTACAATAATTCCACACCACAAATCTTTTTATTAACTACATTAGAAATGGTATATTTAATCGGAAGTACGTAGACGAAATATTTCATAGCCAGTACTATTTTTAAAATGAGTCATTTTTACAGTTCAAAGTGGATTCTCTCGGCTTCTAAAATTTTTAATATTTTGAAGGAAAAAAAACGAAAAAAAAAATTCTTCATTTTTCAAACTGAAAGAAAGTACATATTCCTTTAAAAACGGGACCATATTTACAGTAATGAAAAAAATAATGTGCATACGCGTAGATTAAATTTACATTGTGAAGAATTTGATAAAAGATCCGTTATTAAAAATGCGCAGACAATATTCGGCACAATAAAAGGAGGCATGTAAAAGGAGGAATCTCTATTTTGGTGTCGCATCGTCGGTTTTAGATAAAGCTGGATCAAGATAGAAAGGCGAGGCGGGCGCGTGTGCGTGGAAGCAGCGAGAAGGGAAGAGGCGAAGAAAAAGCGCGCGGTAAACATCGAAGGGCGAGGAGCAAACGAAAAACGTCACGGGCGAGGCGGTGGGAGTCGCGTCGTCTGCGCTCGTCTCAAGGCCCGGCGGAATGGGAGGCGTCAGCGTGTACGGAGATAACACGCGAGGATTGCCGTACCCCATCTCTATCTACGTCTCCGACTCTCCCTCTCTCTGCTCTCGCTTCCTCCACGGTTGACCTACTTGTCGTCGGTTATCACTCCGCTCCGGGAGATTTAGGAAAAAAAAAAAGGATGAAGACAACGACGCCGAGCGCTCTTTTTCGCCGGGGAGGGTATCGTCCCTTCCTTGGCGGCCGGCAGCCCGCAAAGACATTAAAGTGATTGAGTATGCTGATGAACGAGCCTATAAATACGTGTGGCCGCCCTCTCGATCGCCGCTGCGGCCGAGGAAAATGGCCAGGCTTCGCCAGTGTATTATAGGGAGCGGAAAGAGTGGATGGGAGCTTTGCAAGGATCAAGCTGCTACGGCGGGATTGATTGATAAATTTGCACTAGATTGTTTCTCCGGGCGGGAAAACTTATCTGCCACTACTCCGCATACCTACTTTTAAGAGATCACTCTTTCCCCCTTTTTTAATGAATCCTTTATGGACAGGGTGGTAAGGGTAAATCTGAAATTCATTATTTCTATCGGAAATCCCTGTATCGATCAATGTTGCTAGGGGCCATAATCTTAGCGATTAAAGGAATTGTTCGCGTTCCAGAAAAGTGAAAAATTGATCAGCTTTTGTCTTCATCTCTTCACTCTACATCCTTTGTCCGTTAGATCCAATTTTTCAAATGTTTTTTTCCGAAATCCATTGATCGATTTATTACAAATCATATCTAAAAACTATTTTTTCTATTTCTTAAAACAAAAAATTAAAAATTCAACACATGTTTATCATCTTGAACTTAGCTAGTACATTACAGAGTCTTCTCAACTTATTTTTTCTTACAGAACACAGGAAGCAGTAAAACAGCTGCCGAAGAATTGTCAGTCGTTATTTCGAAGAAAATAAAGAAATCGAGCGCAAAATTAGGCCTATACATTTGGTCCCCGGGACGAATTAAAGAATCGACTGTTTAACCGGCACCTCTGTAACTACGGCATCGATTCGTCGCCGCGCGGGCCAGTAGTTTAGAGAAAGGCTGCGCACGCGTTCGTAAGCCCCGCGCGCGAATGGCAAGAAGAACTGGAGCGGAACTGGCAAACGATAATGCCAGCGGAAGAGAGATAGGCGGGGAGGTCGAGAGGAACGCAAACCTATTCAGCTACATAATCGTCTCCCATCCGCATTGCAGCGCCAGTCCGCGTCCCTCTTTCGCCCCGACCCGCGAGGACCCGCTCGGCTAACTAGCGATAGTTAGAGGGCGGACCCGGAGAGCGGCCCGGGATGTATGCCCGATCGGAAGGGAAAAAGATAATTGCAGCGCGTACGCGACAGATTGAACGTGTGACACACCGCGGAAATTGACGGATGTTGCCGGGAAAACGTCCGTCCGTTTGAAAATCCACAATATTTTCGGACGATTCGCTCGCCGTGCCGCGTGTAACTTATTGGACGGAGAGGGGTGGGCTGCGGATTCGGAGAAACGTCAGGGCGCATATAGAGGCGTGCACCAAGCTCGCCGGGCACGGTCCTGTTGTTTCGCAACTGGCCGCCGCGTTCACGGCGATTACGCTATCCGGCAATTAGCGTGTGTTTTCTGCGATGCGGTCGCTTTGAAGCGTGTTAATTAATTAGAGGCGGTCGGTCCGCGCGGAATTGGAGGCTCCTCCGTGCGGCTCGCGGTGCCCCTGTGCGCGCGCGGCCGAATCGATCCCCTGCCGATCGGCAAAAGCGCCACCGGGCGAAAACACGACCAAGACTTTGACGGCTCGAGTGGAAGCGAACTGTCGCCCCGGTATATTCCGCGGCCGATATTTTCGTCGCGCCCGACGCGCCCGTAACTGCTGACCCGCATCCCCCGCGCGAGCTCTTCTCGAGGGGCCGCTCGTTTGAATTGGCCGAGTCTTGTTTTTTATCGGCGAGTGCGATGGACGTGGCGCGACGTCCCTCTTCGCTGTCCGCTGAGAAAATACGGAGCAACATCGGCGAGTGAAATTCACGCGCGCGCCTTTTATTCCTTCGATGCGCGTTACAAGATTTATCTGTTGCGGATTGAAAATTTCGGAGAAATGTTTTCGTATTTTAAATAATGCAATGAAAAAATTTACATTTTTTGTTACGGAGCAAAATTTCCTTTGTTTCTTTTATGCAAATTGCATTATCTATCGGTTACGCGCGGATCGAAATTACACGGTAAAGTTTTTATGTTTTTCGCCCTAGCGGGCCGAAAGTACCAACTTCCCTCCCGGCTCCCGATCGGGAGTTTGTAATTTAGAAAAATAGTATACATACCTAGCCCTGTATAATAGGAAAGCCTCAGATCACATGTTTGTCTACCTCGGCTTCGTCTCGATCGATAATTACATGTGATCCGAGGCATTTCTTATTATACAGGGCTAAGTACGTAATATACTATTAAATAATTGAATGAAAAAATTTACGGAACTGAATTTGCTGCAATGAGATAAAATTGCACTAAGAGTTTCGTGATTTTTCACTTCGTACCTTTTCGAAAAATGGTAGGGCGAAATATGACTGCGCCACCTTTTGTTCTCCTGCATTTACGATTCTTCCTAACGAATAAATTCTGTGACATTACTCGCTCGTTTGTAGCTGAGGCCGGCGTGGCTTTAAACTATAAGTGGAAATATTGAGAGCAGAATTTTGTCCGAATCTTCCAGAGGCTTTAACAAGAGAATAAAAGTAAAAAAAAGTTCGAAACTTGAGCTAAAGCTACGTGTACTTAATTGGAACGTCAGCGAGAAAAGCGGAGAAATATCACATTTAAAATATTTTTTAAGTGAAAAGGATTTTCGGAAAGATTTAAAATAGTAGTTAAACTGATAAGGTGCAAAGATGAAATATTTTTTGTGTCCGAATAATGAAACTATTTAGCGGAATAGCTGACTCTGAGTTTCGAAGACTTGCAATTGGACCCCTTGATTTATCAGATACTCGAGGAATCTCGAGACCGGCGGTGCAGTCGCCGTCGGCACGAACTTTTGGACTTCCCGCGAACGGATCAAGAAGGCTCACTACTCTTACAAGCCTCAACTTCCCACTTCTCTTTATCAAAGTAACCGCGGGCTCTAGTTGGACTCATCCTCGTTCGGAGAAACTGAAAAATCGCGATATCGCGAGCAGCCTTTCGCTCGAAACTCGTCGAGTAATTAGCCCGAAAACGCGGAAAAAAAGTCGACGAACAGAAGCTACGGAGACAGAGAGTAGAGTCGGGGCGCAGCAGCGCGGAACGGACAGGTCCTAGCAGTCCAAGGCTTCCGGTCCACGCGGCCCCCTACTCGATTCGGCAATCCATTCGTGCCGGAGACATTCACGAGCCGTATATATAGCCGGGCGCGTCCTCCCCGCGGAAAAACACCGGCTCCGCTGCACGTACGCGTGTTTACGCGCGGTTACGACCGCCCCGGCACCTTTTATTTCAACCTGTCCCCCGCACTTTCCTCGACCGCTAAACTTTTCGCCCCGTCTTTTTATTGTTTTACGGCCGCTCGGCTGCCAAACTCTGAATATTTTCCGCCGAGAAAAGGGAAAGGATCGGGGCGCCTGGAAATGGGGTTAAAGGAGCTGTCGCCGACACCGGTTCGGAAAAAAAAGGGAAGGGTTTTCCACGAGTGCGCGGCGCAGAAGTGACCAATTGAAAGCTGACTGCAGCCTCCTCTCCCTTATATTTGGACAGACTCGAGAGCGTTCGTGCGCTCGTTTCACGCGCCACCAACTCCTTCCGCCTCTCCTGCTCTTCTTATTTTACTCGCAGCGTCCTCTTTATGGCGCGGCGCTCCGGGCTGCGCAAAAAAGGACAAAATGGGCGCGGAATGGAGCGAGGCGTAATTAAGTTGAACTTGTCGGTAAAGAGTCTCCTCTTTTGAGGATGACAAACGAATTGATGATTTTTTTTTTCTTTAAACTTCTTGCGCTGGAAATCGATGTAACCACTTTATTAACTTCTGTCTTTAGAAATTGAAATACCTGTTTCACTTTGCTGACAAAGTGTTTCTAATGAAAAAATTCATTTTTGAAAATGAGGATGTATTAATTATTTAAAACATAAACAAATCTAAAGTGATTAAATATTAATTAAAATTTGTAAAGTTTCATTATTATCGTCGTTCATCGAGGTAAACATGTTTACAATTATATTATTTTATAATTTTAACCGAAAAGTTATTAAACAAACTTTTAAATATTAATTATAAAATTTCGCTACAAGTATAAATTTAAAGTCAAGCTTTACTATATTTACAAGCAAACTAATTATTAATTTAATCATTTATTATTAAAACTTTACGCCATTCTCTGAATCTTTTTTGTAAAAAACTATGAATAGTAAGCAAAAAACTTATTATCAGGAATTCTAGTCAATAATTACAATATTTTTCAATAAAATTTGCGCGATGTTTTTCACGTGAAAATAATTACTAGCCGAGAAAACAAGGAAGCTGGAAGACATTATTTGTCGCAAACAATACAAGTTGCTCGGGAGGAGCCGGAGGAAGATAGACAGAGGGGGGGACAAAGAAAACGAGTGCCGACGCGGCGGAACTGTGCTTCTTGCATTTCTGTTCGAAAGGCTTCTTTCTCGGAGAGGTTCAGGTAGCGCAGGTGCACGATCAGCAAAAGAAAGAGCAAGAGAGCCCCCGGGTTAGGCGGAGGAGGTAAATTCGACTACGGCGCCGCGCTCCTTCCCCGGGATGGGTGCGATCGTGTATGCGAGCGGAGCCGCTACTCGCTTCGTTATCTCGCTCAAGGCGAAACTGGATGACGTCGGGGGACCGGATCTCCCCCATGTACCCCGCTGATGAATAATGTTGTTTTAGATTTTTTTTTTACTTCGGCTTGTTATATTTGTTTAACGTGCGTATTACCGAAGTTTAATTATGTAACGTTAAGAAGTTTGCTAATCAAAATAATGGGAAATATTCCCGACCTCGTTTATTTTTAATATACTTTTTCAAGCACCGTCGTGAATAATGTAGTTCAATTTAATTTTAAGTTGAACCGTTTGAGCCAATTTTTATGAAAATGTATTTACCCTAAATTTTGGAATTTATCAGTTGAATTTTATATGCTGTTTTGAAATAAATTTACAGTAAATCCTTTTTCTAAAATCTCTGGGATGCTTTCAGAAAACATTTATGTGTAATAATGTAGACTCGATTTATTTTTTTTTTCATATCTTTTTTCTAAATGAACCTTTTTCATCTCTTTGTGTATTTTATAAGTTACTTATTGTTGTCTTTTCTCATTCTTTTCTTCGACAATTCGTCCCTCTCCTGATCTTGTACTTTATATGTTCCGTTTTGTAACATACCTTATTTTCTCCACTGTTTGCGTGCGGTTGCTTTCTTTATTGGATAAATATTTTAGCGGTTTATCTAATTTTAATACCTTAAGCAAATGTTTACTGTCTGAAAAGGAATATCAAGCACATCTTATACTTTTTAATAAAAATAAAAATTAAAATTTATTGATTAATCAATTAAAATTCATTTACTTAATTAAATAATTTTATAAATTTTTCTGTTTCAGGTTAGTATCCAATCGACGTCCTGACGTAAGTCCCAGCACATTACTCGATATATCAAGCAATTAACCAGCTAATAAAATCGAGATGCCTCCATTGTTAAAATAAAGTAGAATTAATTTAGCGCTGGTAAAAAAATAAGAAGACAAAGCGGCGAGCTCTGAAAAGAACGTCTCGCCGGCCGTCCCCTCGCGCCCCGCAAACTGATTCACGCTGGAGGCCCTCGAAGTCGTATCGTTCGCCAAATGCTCGTAATTCGCCGGGGACATAAATAAACATCTCTCGAGCCCCCCGGAGTTGGTCTGCGCGCGATAACAATCGAGAGTGGCGAGTGCGCGACGTGTCATTGTTGGCGTGACAACGCCGGCCCCGAACTCCTCGAGTGCCCTACAACGAGAGGGCCTCGCCAAAGTTCCGATCTCTTTCCCTTCCGTTCGGAGCAGGGCCGAGTGTGCCTGATCATCTAACAGCCGGCGTAAATACGCACACAGCCACGCAATCGTACGCAACTCGAACACACATCCGAACGTCAATGCGCACACATTCGCGTGAGCGAATATAATCACATTTGCAGTGTGCTTTGAAGAGCGTGTTTTTTTTTCGCTTTCTAACTCTAGTTCGTGCGCGTTCGAGGACGACAGGAAACTCCAAACAGGATACACGAGTAGATCGCTTAATTTTATATGAAAGTCATAGCTAATAGATTTCTGATCACCACTGTGTGCGATTTTAATGGATGTAAAAGCCTATTTGACGTCAAACGAATGTTTCATTACGTTTGAAGTGTCACCACTTCGCCCACCTTTTAATTCATGCAAACAATTCGTTTCAAAAGGAAACTCCAATTGCGATACAAAGTGATTGCTTATATAAAAGTCTTACCTAATAGGATTCAGATTAGTGGAAGACCGTAGCAGAGAATTATGAAGAATACAAAAAAAACCAATCAATTTGATATTATACGAATTATTCCTTGCGATTTAATATTGTTACCCATTTCCGACGGCCTTTAGTTCAGGTGCCAATTCGAGTTCGAGAGGCTATTCGAAAAGCGATCAATTTCTCGATAAGTCAATTTATGTAAGGAAATATAAGGGATTAGCTGATATTCATTATTCGCTGTGTGCGGAACATTTAGGCAGCTCCGTCCGGTGGCTAATGTGCTAAGTAATAGTGCGGACAATGCCCAGCCTTGTATAGATGTAATAAATTTTTTTTTTTCAATTTAATCATTCAATAATTGCACTGAAATATATAAAAAATTAAAACTTATTCGGTACAGTACGATATAAAAATGTTTTGGAAAGTTATAGTCTTTGTAGAATTAGATCATCAGTTAATTGAAAAATATCGTCTGTTCTGCTGGTATATATAGATATAGTCTTCGACGGTATTTACATTTCTGATACGTGGGTTGTTGGTTATGTCGGCTGGCTCGGACCTTAATTATATTGCGAAAATAATAAAATT
>JAXIUT010017717.1:4194-19770 GCA_035586675.1 Eurytoma californica
TATTGTGCTTAATTTACGAAAAGAATTACAAAAAAACGATGTTTTAAATGTAAAGAAAATAAAATGTTTTAAGTACATATTGCATTTATTTAAAAATTCTTTAACCTAATTTTAATATTAGGAATTTTTTTATTACATTTATTCAGCCTTACAAAAAAAACCTTTTGGCGGAGTTTACAGTTCCATATGCTTCATTTTCGATTAAAAAAAAAAGAATTATAAATATTGTTGCATTTGATGTAATTAATTAAAAGAAATAATACAATGCATACTTGCCTTTGAATATTGAAAAGCTATATTATCAGGAGTTTCCTCATACAATTTTAAATAGTAAGAGTACATAGTAACACCATTTTAATATTTAAACATCCTAACCACTAAATTATTGTAAGACTCTTATTCCTAGTAGGTGATTGTACGTAAGAAGAGAAATATATGCAAAACGTGAAAATGCGTAAATTTATCACGTTGTACATACATCATACTTTCAGAATTATGACATTTTGTATTTGTCTCATTTAAAAAAAAGGTCAGGGCATAGTGATTAAGTTGTAAACCGATGGGTCGAGATAACCACGGCGAGCAATTGGCATCACAGACCGTAGTTACGGGGGCGATTAGAAAAGGGAAAAGAAATTTTGAGGGTTTTACGCCATCCCAATAAACAAGAGATGTCTTTAGATAATTTTCATATCTTTAAAACATATTTAAAGATTCGTAAGTACCATAAAAAGCCGTCTTTAAGATAACCCTGGTGGATTTCTGTACATTTCTGTACATTTCTGTACATTTCTGTACATTTCTATAATTTAGTCTAAAAATTACAAAAAATGTACAGAAACGTACGTAATTGTGCAGTTTTTACTTCCACCAGGGAAAAGATTATAAAAGACAGCTGAAAGTGATCTTTGGTTCACTGGGATGCTTTTACTCTAAAATGCATTATTTGCAACCTAGAGTAGAAATAACTTCATCCTGTAGGTAAAATTGGTCTACTGTTATTTCGAATTCAAGAATTATTTTTGCGTTACTAACCTTTCTAAGGCGGGAAAATGGATATAAAGTTTGAAATGTTACTTTTTTCAATAATTTAATATTGAATATCTTTGACTAAATTTTAACAATTTGATTTTGGAAGTCTTAAATACAAAGTTTTAGAGAAAAGTAACTTTGGGGACCTATTATGTCGACAATTTTGATCGTTATCCTAATATTTTTCTTTCTTTATATTTTGGCATAAGAAATTTGTGCTCAAAATACTCGTAAAAATATAAATGTGTAACAGCTTAAAAAATGATAATAAAGTATTAAAAATTGACTTTATTATAGATACCTGACCGCCGACAATGCCCTCTCCGCCTAAAAACCGTGGGCCGTACATATGCATCGAGCCTCCCTTGCCCTTTGACACGCCGGTTTTGCGACCCATGAGCTCGGCGAGGACCGATCTAGGCGTGCTGCCGAACAAGAAGGCAAATCCGTGACATCTGTAGGACGTTATTATCGTGTCCTTCTCTTGCATTGCGTTCTTTATACCCACTGCCACAGCTTCCTAATTTATTGCAAATAAATTATAAAGGTTTTAACTTTATTTTCTTAGAAAAAATATATAAATTGCCTGCAATCTGCTTGAGTCACCTAAAAGGTTCTTCATGCATGAATGTTTTGATGAAAAAAATGCAGATGATTATTCACTAGAATCGTAAGATTTCACGTTAATTTAATTTTTAATTTTCTATTTTTATATGACAGGACTTTTATCCGGCTAATAAATAAATAAATTGATGCAATAACCATGCGTATCGAGATAGATTGTGCACGAATAATTAAAATGGATTACACGCGAAAATTCTTTTTATGTAATTCTAAGTGGATTTTTCGTTAAATAAAAATTTGTTAGTTTAAAAGAGCGAATCTTTAATAAGAACCATTGTTTTACTGCTTATACTTTTTGGTTATAAAATTGCACTAAATATAAAAATTATAATGCTTGGATTTCCATAAAAATTCCTTCCCACGTAGAATCTATGATATTTTTTAACTTGAGTT
Source organism: Eurytoma californica (assembly GCA_035586675.1). Classification (NCBI taxonomy): domain Eukaryota; kingdom Metazoa; phylum Arthropoda; class Insecta; order Hymenoptera; family Eurytomidae; genus Eurytoma; species Eurytoma californica. The sequence goes on from JAXIUT010017717.1 coordinate 6,244, forward strand.
TACCATTGGAATTACTTATAGAATCAATCATGTCAATCCATGTCAATAACAATCATTCTGAAATTCTAACTATAAATCGTTATTCCTAACGAAAAAAGCACATTTCAAAAAAGGACTATATTAATTTAGCTTGTTTTAAGCACTAGAGAAAAGTAAATTCTTCTAAAACCTGATAAACTTAGGGTATCATACGAATGATACCTCAAATTTACCAGGTTCTGAAAGAGTTTACTTTTCTCTAGTGTTTTAAAAATGGCAAATTAAAATTGGCCTTTATTATGCTTTTCTTCGTTAGCAACGACGAAATGGTTTCACTCAGAATTGGATTGGCAATGCGGGCAGTTTCAATAATTGCTAATACACAAAACGGTCCGCTATTATTTCACCGAAGAAAACACTTAATATTCTGAACAATGTAAAAATAAATTCACAAAGATTGTTTGATCAGGACATCAGAGAATAATAAAAGTTTTTTCACTTCTTTCAAAAAAAAAAAAAAAAAAAAAAAAAAAAAAGAAAATTAAACGTTTGTAAATGTTATAATGCCCGGATCAAGCTACAGTAGTATTTTCGCACATTCGCTTGATGCACCTTTAAAGGGGACTCTTTTGTTATTATAATTGCTTATTACGAACCTGGCCAGAGTACAAGTGACAAAAGCCATTGATAAGCTTGGCTCGGTACAACTCGGCGCCTTTGTTCTCCATTCGCCTGATGCACAGCATCTGCTCCAGCATGACCTTCAAGATCTTTTCGTCGAGCTCGGCCGACTTGGGCGGTGGTGTCTTATCCAATTTGTACAGCTCATAATTCTGCCGAAAAATGAAACGGTTCGTTCAATCCACGATTCAATTACATTCTTAACCTTTAACGCCGAATCATCGCATTATGATTTATTACCAAATCTACTTTGACCGATTTACTTCGTTTCCACAGGATCAACAATTTATTCGATTTTGACATTGCGAATCGGCAGGAGTTTAACAGCATTTTCCACAGCGACTGTTAAATGTATGATAGATTTTTATTGTGTGATGTATTTAAAAGTGATCAATAATAAAAGCGAAATAAGTCGATGCTCGAAACAAAAGCGTAGAAAAAGAATTTGTTAACGATTTTCAAAAAAGACGTGTAACAACAAGTGATTCATTGTACGGACTAAATCTTAATATAAATGTGATATTTTTTTACTACTTATTATTTTTTATTAAATAGTGTACAGCAGTTTTATTAAATAGTAAATTTTTCTACATACAATTCATGTAAAAAAAAATAAACCAAATGATGATCATCAATCTTAATTTCGTTTAAAGCACTTATACTTGTAATACCTAGAGGACTTAACTGAACACTTAACTGAACTACATCCTGACTCCTCGGTTATATCTCGGCTAAATTCACGGCCAACTGCGCGCACACGCATCCTTGTCAGCCATGCAGTAAATTCGTCGTACGATAAGTAATGTAAATAACGCAAACCCACGAGCTCGGCCACCAACAAGTCAATTTTACCCAAACCCTACAAAGAAAAAGAAAAACCAAATTCCACGAACAGAAGTACTAAAAATTCCCAGAAAAGTGGTGAATTCGTCGTTTCCGCGCAGTCGACTCGCGGAGGGCCGATTCCGGGGGGTCGGATCGGGAGCATGGGGGTCGGCAAGCAGGAGGCCGGCTTCGAAACCCGGCTGCAGCATGTGAAACGGGGTGAGAGGCGCGTGGCCGAGATGGAGTGCCACGTGCAGTGCCTGCGGGATAAGCTCGCCAGGCTCGAGAAGATGCTGCCCAGGGACGAGGGCGAGGAATCGCCGCCCGCGAAGTGCACCGACAGGAACACCGATAGAACGGGTTCGTGAACGCTTCAATGAGTTTTTTTATTTTTTTAGTTTAGTTTATTAGAGAGTTAGAGATTTTATGATTAATATTGATTTATTCGTGAAGTACGTATTTGTTTTCAGGTTAGTTTTTTCATGTTTCTCATATAACCAAAGCAGTAAATTTTTACAATGTTTATTTCTTGATGAACTAAAAATCATAAAAAATATGTTGATTTCAATTTTGTTTTCATTTATTCTTATTTATGCGTAAATCCACGTATTTCAGATGGAAATGCCTAATAGATTTACGACGATGTTAAAGAACATATTTGAAAAACTTCAATGTTTAATTAAGTTTTCTATAACTATAATAAATAAATGTAACTTCTTTTGCCTTTTACATAACTTTAATAACACTTAAATGTTGTTTGAAGAAGAAATATATTTCTTATAAGCTTCACTAAATTCCAAGTAATTTGAGGAATTGCGAGAATTTATGAGGATGTAGGAGATAATATGAACTTCTTTCTTCAGAGTTCTTCTTATATTGTTGTAAATCCATTTATTTTAGGTGATTTTTGTGGATAATCACACGGATTTTTTAAATAAATTTCTTGAACGGATTATTTCTTGAAAAACTTGAATGTTTAATTACGTTTTCTTCAATTAACACGAGCATCCTCTTTTACCTATTATATAACTTGAATAATAACTTTAATATTGTTTACTCGTCTCCTTATTTATACGTAAATTCACGTATTATACGTGGAAATGTTTACATTTAAGAGGAAAAAGAAGAATTTCTAAGTAATCCAAGAAATTACGTGGAATTATGTGGACTTAAGAACTTCTTTCTTCAGAATTTTTCTTATATTCTCGTAAATCCTTATTTTACGTGATTTTTGTACAAGTAATCACACCGTTTTTTTAAAGATCGGTTTCAAGATCCACCATGATGTACGAAAAACGGCGATATTTTCAACCGACATTTGAAAAATTTCAATTATTACTTCTAAAAGTAACAAAAATAACTTCTTTTCTCTCCTATTACTAATGCCTAAGTAAGATTAATGAATTTTACTATTGCAATGTAATCGTAAATCAAAAACTCTACATTTCACATATCTCAAACGGAAACAGAAGCGAAAGGTCCAGTCTGCCCGGTGGACGCGCTGGCGCGGAAGGAGACGTTGCTGCGCAAGCAGATCTACGACATGGAGTGCACGGAGAAGAAGTATCTCCGCCGACTGGCCGATCTTGGAGAGAAACCGCCGCCGGGAGTCTGCGAGTCCATAGCTCTGTGCGGGCCGTGTCGTGGCGATGCTGAGCACGAGGCCAAGGTGCAGGAGCGACTCATGCGCCTGGAGAACTATAGCCAGAAGCTCAACAGCAACCTGCAGAGCCTCGAGATGCACCACGAGGGCCTGGCTCGACAGGCCGAGAACCTCTCCCAGGTGCTCGACAGGAGCTGCAAGCCCTGCACGGAGAGGTCCAAAGATAAGGGGCAGAAGGCTGGTACTTGCTCGTGCAAGATGGTACCTAAGGTGGGTTACTCTGTAAACTTTAAATTGGATTTAAAACGAATTTTCTATGAAGCTTATTAATTAATTAGTTCTGTGCAAATTAATTTTTTGTTTTAAAGGTTGTTTATTCGTTAGGCAATGCAACAAATTTTTTTAGTAAAATATTATCAGTATAAGGTGTAAGGTAAATGGTAGAAGCTACTAGTTAGCTTCATTTTCGGTTAGCTTCATTGTTACTTTAGTCTTCAAATTCATAAACTTCACTTAAGACGCAGAGCAGGTATTAAATTGATCACATGATTCAAACAATGCAATTATTCAAATTAAATGTTTTAGTTGAATGAGAGTATCGTAAAGTTACCTAGCACATAGTGTTATTATCAAGAATTCGAAGCCAGCGTATCTTCAAAAATAACAATAATAAATTAATTTGAGTGATTGTCTCTTTTAGTGTGACAGTTGCATTGTATGTAGCTGCAACGATTGGGAGCGGGATCTGGAAAATAATAATGACGACTCTCAGTCAGAGATTGGCGTACCCGACAGAAAAGGCCCAAAAAAGAAAGTGTGCACATGTTATGGATCTTCATCGTCTTCTGATGACTCCGAAGATTTGTACTATCAAATTCACAGAATACCTCCAAGTGATTGGTATGAAATCGAATTAATATTACGATTACTGAATCTATTTATTTAGTGATACATTTTTATCAATAAGTTTGCTCTTTGATATTATGAATGCACGCCTTTTAACTAAACGCTTAAAGGTTAATTATAAGCATTTAGCTTCAATAACACAATTAATGGAAAAGTAACCATGAAATACTACTACCTAGAAACAATTTATAAGTGCGACCGAATAGCAGACGTTCAATTCGATAATATAATTCTTCTTCAATGAAGAAATATTGGATCATACCTTCGCCCCTATTAAAAAAAAAGGAAGATAAATGCTTTATTCACGGTAGATTGAATTATGCTCAAACGTGCTTTTCTTCATTAGGGAAAAATTAAATGAACTTTTTTCGATAGGAGCAACAGTATACAATGTTTTTTAAGATGTCTACTTCACTTTCATATTAAAAGTAGTTTAATAACTGATTTTCAGTAAAGAGTGCACTTGTAAAGATTCCGACGGTGAATCGGTGACGTCGGAGTGCTCGAGCGACGGCAAAACGATTCACAGTGGGAGATCGTCCTGCAGTTGTTACTGCAGTAAAGGTCAATCTCACGAGGAGCTGGCGACGTCCGATATAGACTGCATTCAGCAGAGTCAAAAGGTTACGCGACTTCGCGGTGGCGTCGACATCGTAAACACGAAAACGACGGTTGTGAGCATCCAGGAAGAAACCAAATCGCTCAAATGCGTAACGTCTCTTCAAGACGTGGTCACCGATCGCGTGAAGGTATGCTTTTCCAAATCCATACGCTTTTTGTGAGTTTTGCCTATCAGAATTTAAATATTTTACATAAACGATATAAAACGTCATGTTTTAAGCTCTTAAAAGTTGAAGAGCTGAGAGAAGGTCTGGAGCGATTAAAGATCCGCAACCGCAATTTGAAGGATTTTTTACATTCGTTGGAGCATCCCTTATCACTTGTAAATAAACCATCAGAAACGACGACGGTGTGCACAGAAGTGTCCAGCTGCTACACCGTCGATCTGACCAAACAGACACGCAGTGGTCTACTGTCGGTGGTCAAAGTTTTGGAGGGTAAATGTCGCAACAAGGACGCAATTATCATCGCACTTGCCGATGAACTTAAAACCAGTAGCAACAAGAAGTTGCGCATCAAAGCAAAGGAGGTACTGTTTTGTCTAGTTGCAAACAAATTTAAATTGTAATTAAAAAATTATACATTTTTGAGATAGATGGTTTGTTGTTATCAATGGACTATCTATCTTCAATTCAAAATAGAAATAGAATTCTGTTAAAAAGATGTTTTAATTTTGATTTGTATAGCTAACCTATGTTTTTTAGTTGGAAAACGAGAAAAGTAAGCTTTTGGATACCTTGATGGACAAGAAGTACACGGGTCGAAAATTCACGAAGAAAGATTCGGCGATCGGTTTCTTAGTTCTGCTGCTGATCCTCATATCCCACGTGAAGAGATCCGAGATGGTATCCTACTTCGTTGCCGTGAAAAAAATCCTAACAGAATCGCCATTCAAATTGGTTCGATTCATCAACGAAACAAACAATTTCTCTCTAGATACCTTATCCAATATCTCAGTGAAGTTATCAAGTACGACCAATTTCTATACTAGTTTCATTCTGGACAGATCCTTAGAACTACTCGCGACATTTGGAGAATCGCTAGACCGAACTTTCATGCAAAGTCAATGCCTGTTAACCACCGTCAGCTCTTTCCTCATTGAAAATCAGCTCTACGCGCTGTGTGCCACCACCGCGATTCTGGGGATCGCATTAGTTGCGAATTACAAGAAGATCGCGCGAAGTTTGAGGCTTCCGGACTCTGAAATGTGGGCCAGATATCTGAGATCGACCAAGTCCGTTATGTGCATGTTGGCAGCCTTCTTGAGCTTGGTCTTGGAACGGGTGATCTCGTCAAGGTCCTTCTGGCTGCTTCTGGGATTCTACGTTCGAACCCTCTGGGATACGGTTGAACAAGACCTGTCCAGGCTGTTTGTCACCTTCAGTTCAAACTACTTCATCCAAGTGCAAAAGGAAGTAAAGGAAAGTTTACAGACGACTGCAGTGATGGAAGAACCGGTTGTCGAGTGGTACCATCACTACTGGTACAACGTGCACCAGTGGATCGTGACTTTAATCGGCGAGAGACTTCAGAGTCTCCTCAGATTTACTCACCACGCATTGGAAAACGTTTACTAAACCTACCACAGAAAACTTGGCAAAATTTGAAGAATTTGTTGTCTTCATTCCGTTCTACCATTTTTCCATATGTTTCGTGTGCCTTTTGTGGCCAGTTGTGTAGATTAAGTGAGAAAAAAATTGTTCCGTTGACGCGTACGTGTTTTTTTTTTGTATAAAAAAGTGTATTTCGTACGTGACGTATAAAAAACTCGTTACAAAATAAATGAATAAGTCGAGACACTTGAGAAGTACACTTTTCCACACCGCGCATCCTCCCGTCACTGCTCCTCCGGAAACAAGTAGGAGAAGACTTGGCTCTGCTCGTGGACAGTCTCGAGGCGACTCTGAAAGGGAATCCGTCGGAGCCTGGAGCTCCTCGGATGTGGTAAGGGACGTCTGCGCGTCAGTGACGTTGGTTTCAACGCTAAGACACTCTGGACGTTCTTCTCCAGAAACTCGCGCAACGGTTGCGCATCGGAGAACGAATTCTTCACGAAAGTCGATCTAAAAAATTAATGAATTTTTTAAATATATTTATAAAAATACATATATTTATAATAATACATACGCTTTAAATATAAATTTTGAATATATTCAGTTATTTGTATTTAAAGACTAAACATACCCTTCAAAGCTGCGGTTCTTAAAGGTACACTCGGGTAAGGGCATGCGCACCGACTGATCGCCGTCGACGAAACAAGTATTTTCCATGTCATCAGTTTTCATAGGCTCCTCTTCCTGATGTAAAGATTCGACGTTGAAATAAAATTTGTGCATTGAATTGTATATGAACTCACTTCGGTCAAGTCGTCAATGTCCATATGTAAGCTCTGCAGTTTCTGCTTTAAGTAAGCGTTTTTCTCTTGGATAAGATTGATTGACTTCTTCTTTTCTTCATTTAGATTAGTGATATCGGTCAGTTCGATGTGCAAGTCGGCCGGTGGATTACGGATTTTTGGAGAGGACAGTGGAGTTTTGGGTTCAGGACCGGATGACTTCTGTTGTAAAACCATGAGTTTGTTTGTAATATTTTCAAATGAAAAATATTTAAATTAAAAAATAAAAATTCTTTTACGTGAAAATGATTTCAATTAAAACAGTTTCAAGAAGATAATAATAGCTTCATAATAGCTTCAATTAAAATAGTTACCGTAAATATATCGTAATAATGTGAATTGCAATTTTTTGTTAGTAAAATATCTTTAGAAAGATGTTTTTTTATGAAATATTTAGAAATATTTTTGCTCTCCAGTTAAACAGTTAGAATTTGTATTTTTGTAAAATAAAAAATATAAAATGAACAAAAATAAAAGTTAATTCAATATTGTTACTTCGGGATACAAATAACTACAATTAATTATGCTGAAATTGTCAAAAAATGTTTATTTTTCTAGAAAAGTATCACCAATTTTTAATTACAATCTTAAAAAATATCTTCCTTATTTTTGCTCCTGGCAACGCAGCACTAAATCATGTTTTCGTAATCATCAGTAAATAAAACGCCTGCACTGCAGAAGGGATACTCTTAAATCAGAAACTACTCCCAAGTAAAAATACGATGGCAAGGAAGATAAGAATTGGCGAGGAATCCGCACGCGGAAGATGTAAAGGGCCAACGCGCGTGCCAGCTAAATTGGGCGCGCACGCGATGGAATGAGTGACACGTTCTGATATTGCAATTTGAAGCTCGGATTTGCAGTTCAAAAGTTTTTTTAGTTTTTATAAGATAATAATTTGGAATGTGAAAATTAATAAAAGTCGAAGACATGTATACGTGTAAAATTGAATTTAACATAAAAATAACAATCGATCGTTAAATGTAGCAGTACTATACTATTTTTAGTTACGTGTAAGTAGAATTCTATTATAAAAACTTTTCCTTTTTCTTAATTTTTATTGAAAATCACAGATAGTGATAATTTCACATATTTCATGCATTCGTTACTTATTAGTAAGTGATAACTATGAATTTGATTGTTTTTTGCATTCGTTATTGTAAATTAACATAAAACTAACCCACTCATTAAAAATTGAAAAATGAGACCATCATTTAAAAAAATTCAGTGAATATTTATTGCAGTAGTTTAATAAAAAACTAGATTTAGTTTATCGGTTGAATCGATTAAAAAATTACACGTAAAGAAATGTACTACTGAAAAATACAATAATGTATTTTAAAGTTCTCAAGGATTCCCATTATCGAAAATATTGAAGTAGTCAGTTGCGAAATTCACTATATATGCAGTAAAATTTCTTTGAATATGAACAAATTTTATAAGAAACTATAAATTTTCCCATAATGGAGATCTCTGCAATATCAAAATACATATTTATAATTTTAATAGCATTTTTTTCTGTGCACAATTCTAAAGTAATTGAAAAGTTTAATTTTGCTGTCCGTGATTAAATCAGAAAAAAAAGAATGAAATGTCGCGATAGGCAGATCTTAATAAAATTTAACATTTAACAACAATTTAACAGAATCTAACAATCAAGAAAATCCTCTATACCAGCATCTCGCGCGCGTAGCCTCGATAAAAAAAACCACCCATCACTAATAACTTATCCTTTAGTTATAAAACTTTCCCAAAAGTAGAAAAAAAGAAGAAAGAATAGAAGATAATATGAGCTCGACTCAGGGCACAGCGAGGGATGGTCTCCGCGACTCGGCGTAAGTGACGAGCATGACGTGGGAGGGGAATAGGATCTTTTGGGTTTTGGGGTCGGTGCGCAGCGCGTGGAAGCGATAGTCGTCGGAGCGGGTGAGGCTGCGCCGCCAGGCGTGCGCCAGCTCGTCCCACCAGCGGCGGGCGTCGCGCCGCCGGGCCTCCCTCACCTGCGCGTCCAGCGCGCTCTCCTCAAGCGACAGCCGGTGCTGGTAGCGGCAGCAAGGCTGCCGGACCCGCGTCGCCGCTCGCATGATGGACGCGTGCGTCGGCGCCGTTATGCGCTCGAACTGGATCTGTCGAGTAACAAAGTTAACTTTTAGTGTTCTGAAGGGATTTTTGTGTCGGTAAGTGAATGAGGGTTGAGGTGATCGAGATTAAGCTCTACTGGAAGAAATCACCTGATGAAATATCAGCTGGATACGTCACCTGGCTAATCATGCCGAATCAGCAGGTGAAGACAAACAGGTGACAATCAGCTGATTTAATCACAATCAGCTGATTCAATCACAATCAGCTGATTTAATCACAATTTAATCACATGACAATAAGCTGATTTATCGGATGATGAATCAGTTGATTAATCAGATAACGAACCAGCTGATTAATCAGATGACGAATCAGGTGAAAATCAGCAGTTTTATCGAGATGAAAAAAAACTGATTTATGAGGTGATAATCAGCTGATTTATCCAGTTGACAATCAGCTGATTTAACCAGATGACCATAAGCTGATTTATTAGATGGAAATCAGTTATGAATTACCCAGATGACAACAAGTTGATTTATGAGGTCACAATCAGCTGATTTAACCTATGACTATCAGCTGATTTATCAGGTAACAATCAGGTGTATTTCAGCTGAATGGTAATCAGATAATTCTTGATCAGATAAAATTCAATTGACAAAGAGTTAAACATTACCTAACGGATTGAAAAAAATTTATGTTTATTTTACAAAAAGTTTAAACATATTTTATGAATTAAATTAACAAAAGGTAAATAATTAAAAAAGATAAACTTCTTGAAACAACAAATTTTAAACATCAAATGATTTTTTCAAGAATTAAATAATTCAAAAAAATGTGTTTTATTCCAAGTAAAGAAGTGTGAAAATATAAACAGCAGAGTTTAAAAAAAACTACTTTATAATCTACAGTTTATAATTTAGAGAAGTAGGTTGTTGAAAGCCATCGATTTTCAAATTATTGTTATCAGGTAAAACAACAAAAGGGATATAAATGGAAAAAATCATGGTAATTTTTCTTATGGTGTAAAATAATAAATCCAAAAGAAATCTCAACTGAAAAATAAAAAATTACCTTCTTCTTGTGGCTTTTACGATGACTAAGGTCAGGCATCATAGGTAGCAGTGGCTCAGGACTCTTAAGTTGCAGTTGTTTATTAGGATCGCCGAAGACGCCTTTGGCTTCCGCCACCTTGATCATGAACAGAGAGTCGAACTGCATCATTTCCTTGCGCTTTACCATCATAATGAATGAGCCCGGATCTACAAGACAACTGCAGTCCCGCTCATACAGGTCGTTCAGGTCCAACATCTCGAACAAGTCGCTTTCCGGTATCTTGGATTTAATCGCAGTCGAGGAATACAACGTATCATATTAAAGAATTGCGAAGCACTTTCATTTTCTTTTACTTAAACTGACAAAAAATAATGTACCTGGAGTTCGTTCGCATGAGCTTCATCCTGTAATTCTGCGTTCGATTTTGGATCATCTTTCCCTTCCTTTGGAATGCCTTCTACTGACTGAGATCGCTTTGATGATTTCTTTTTAGTCGTTGAATCTCTTGGTGGAGACTTTTTTCGCTGTCGTAAAATTTGTAAAAATATAATGAGCCTGACTATAAATTGATGTTACTACTTACTTAATCTCGAAACTTTTCTTTCTACTTTGTTTCGTAAGATACCTAATAAATTCGTTCGCGTAAACTTTTAAAAAGCAATGAAAAATATTTCATAAATTACAAAAATACCAGAAAATCGCTATATAGTATTAAAAAAAATAGCCATTTCTAATGAAAACTAATTAAAGCCATTTAAAGTAACTATCTTTCCTGAAAGTCTGCATTTTATGTATTATTCTTGTTTTTACAATTTTAAGGAATTATAATTGTAGTATCAATAACGTAAAAAAAAATAGGGATAACTGTGGCTTTATTCTACTGCATAATTGAGAAGATAAAGGTAAAGGAGAAGTGGACGTACCGTAACTAAAAACTGAACAAGAACAAGAACGAGAAACGGTTGAACAATAAGAAGTAGAAAAAGAACAAGAAAAAGAAGAAACAGAAGTGTATGAAGTGAAGAAATAGAAGATCAGTAACAAAACAGTAAAAAAAAACTAAAAATAAAAGAAGAAAGAAAAAATAGCACAAAGAACAATCAGATGTTAAAGTAGAAGAAAGAAGTTAAAAGACTCGTAGAAGAAGTAGGAAATTATCAACAATAGCAACAGTAAAAACAATGCAGTAGAAGAAGAAATAAAAGTGCATTAAGAACAATGAGAATAAGTCGAATAAGAATAGTAAGAGCAACAAAAAGAAGTATAGGAAGGATAGAAGAAGAAATTAAATGAATTAAAATAAAATAAAATAGAAATGGAAATTAAATCAATTAAATAAATGAAGAAATTAAAAGAAAGAGAAATAAAAAAAATAAAAATAAAAAAAGAATAATAATAAGAAATTACAGTAGAATAAAAACAATAAAAAAGAAGAAAAATAAGAAGATCAATAACAAGAAGAAGTACAAGAATGGGAACCACAACGGGAACAAATAAAAAGGAGCAAGTAAAGAAAGAACAAATGCAAAAGAGCACACGAAATGAGCATTCGTCTGCTCGTACCGGATGATCCCGCTGATACTTGTCAATGGCCAATCGGTTAGCGTGTTCCACGGCCTGGCCGATCATCTCGCTGGTTTCGGAGGGCAGCAGGGTGTGCACTTCGTAGACGAGCAGCTGGACGTTGGGCCGGGTGAGGGCGTGCCGCAAAGTGGACATCTGCTCGGCCAGTAGGGCCCGCGGCTGCTGCGGCGACTCCGCCTCCAGGCTCGTCAGCGACTCCAGTAGGCTCAGGTCGCCCCCGCGGGCGATCGCCAGGTCCACCACGTCGCGCACCCCGGTGAAGCTCGAGGGCGGCGTCGCCAGCACCATCGTCGCCCGCTCGATCTCCGCCGAGTGTGGCGACGAGGTGTACCTGAACGGCCGGTGCTTTATTTTTTCTTTTTTTTACACTAATCACTAGTTAATCCTGCCTTTCGTATGTTTCGTTAGAGAAGCTTCGCGACTTCAACATTTTATTTATGAAAGCTTCGTGGCGTGAAAACATTATGAATGAAATGAGCACGTTTTATAGGAATCAGAAATTTTTGAATATTTTTGGCTCTGTATAGATCTATAGGACGTGACAATTTTCCTACAGATTGTTTACTTGGAATTAAAGGGACAACGTAAAAGTAACCTTTCGGAGAAGACCTTGCACCGTTGAATGGGAATGCCGAGCTTCTCGAGGTAGGCCTGATGTTCTGCCCGATTTTCCCCGACTCCAAACGCCAGGAGTCTACCCACATCCTCCACGTCAGCCAATAGTTCCGCCAGATATCCTGTATGTCTTGGTGCCAGTGAATGCGTCAGGATTACGGGGCCGCAGAGCTTGCAAGATCTTATAGTGTGCACAAGTGAAGCTGCACCCACACACAACGATCTTTCCTACACATTTTTGTAATGTAACTTGAATATCTAATTCTATATATCAAAAAGGTTATATGAAAATTAATACAGAAGAAATAGCGTTTATTATGTATTATTTTAGATTCATTTAATCAACGATATTTATATTTTGTATGTGTTTGAAGGTTGAAGACGATAAGAAAATAGACAGCATATTAACAATTAACAAAGTTTCATATCAAGAATTTCATAATTCGGAAAAATGACTAATACAAATACAAGACATTTTGTAAATAAAACTCACAGTTACCTAAATAATATAATTGATTAAGAATTTTAATTTAGTATCAATAAATTGGCTGAAAAATCTAAATGTCACTGACCATAAAAACGAAGCAGTTGTCCCTTACGAGGCGCGACACAGCGAGGCGCTCGCGTGATTTTTCGTGCAAGTTGACGACCTTCGGACAAAGGGGATCGAAGACAAATTCGTATTCTTCAAGCTCACTGGCGTCTGAGCACTCCCTGCAAAGCCTCATGCCCAGCTTCTCCATCTCCTCGATGAATATCTGACGGCTGCGTAGCTTTGCGCTGTTCACCCAGCCAGAGGCAATCGCTCCTTGCTCGCCCCACGTCACTCCCTCTGCCGTTCGCAGGTGCGGTGGCAGTAATTCATCTAAAAGGTTTAAATTATTTTACTTTACTTACTTTATCAAAACATACATTCTAATATTAAGTAGGGGAATGCGGGGCATAGCGGGCCATGGGGCAATGTGAACCTTCGGGGCATAGTGGGCCACCTTATTAAATATGTTGCATTTGCTGTGAAAAACATTTATTAACAAGTTTCATTCGAATTAAAACATTTTGAAAGATTGTCATTATTACATTGCAGTATTATTATATATAATTTTTGTATGTAGTAATATTGCAATGTAATAATGATAATCTTTCAAAATGATTTAATTTGAATGAAACTTGTTAATAAATGTTTTTC
>JAXIUT010017738.1:0-19768 GCA_035586675.1 Eurytoma californica
TTAATAGGTAGTATTTACTTACAAACTTTTTATTTCAGTAAATGGACGAATGACTTTCAAAAAAGCGTATCATCGACGTACAAAAACAAGTCATGTAACTATGCGCATTACTTAACTAATATATTGCCCATTTAAAGTGTTTTAATTTTTACCGTTAAAAATCGAAAGCAACACTCTTGGGTTACCACTTCGTTTGTTCGATCTCGGGCCTTTTCCTTTATCTCGGATGTTACATGCGCGCGACGCCAATAAACTCGCGCAAAGGCGCTAAAAATGCCCGACGGCGCAATTGATTTATTGTCCGTAACACGACACCTAATGCTAGCTCGCATCCTTGAAATTCGATATGTATAACGTTGTATTAAAGGCGTGGAGGTAATATCGGCGCTAAACACCGCCATTTGAGTAAATTATGGACGGATTTTATAGCAACGCGCGCAGACAAGTCTGCGGCCAATACGATTTGCAATTTAAATATGGATTTTTGGCGACTAAGTGTTTACGATAAGCGGCGATGAATCTGCATCACTTCAATGGCTATCGAAAGTATAAAGAGAAAAGAATCATCATTACCTTTGTGAACGAAATATTTTTTTAAATGTACACCAAACATGTAATTTTGCTGCCACAATATAATAAAAAAAAATCCATATCTCATATTTTATATAAATAGAAAAATATAATAATTTATTTTAAAGCGATCGTATTGCTATGATTTATTGTAAAATCGATCTTATTAATACTGAATGTATATAAAAAATAATGTGATTTTTCTTATCAGCAATATCCTTAAGCTTCGTTCAACTTTCCTCCAAGAAATTTTTAATGGAAAAACGCGGTAAGTAAAGAACATCCCTTTTAAAATATGAAAGCAGTTCAACTCGCAAAGAAGCCGCGAGATGAGGGGGGCAAGGAGGAGAGCAAAGTGCTTTCTGATAAAAATGTATTACGCGCATGAGCGGGTCGCGAGTGCCGATCAAACGACTGCGATAACTCGAAAAGCGAGCCGATTAGTATCGCAGTCCGTCAAAAAATTCAGCTGCATTACAAAATCCGCGAGCGCTCACAATCCTTTATTTCACAGTATCACTCGAGCCAACATTTTCTCCATTAGCGCGAGAAATTACTTCGTTTTTTTTTTCATGAGTTTCTACGCGACGTAATCATTCCGAACTCCACTTCATCACAATCCCAAATTGATTAAAGACGAAAAAAAAAGAGAAGCAAGCGGTAAAGTCCCATTAGCGATTAGTTCCGTAAAAACTGTACTGGCATGCTGCTGCGCTCATCTTAATGGCCGCGCAATTGTGTAAAGTGACAAAGTGAAGTGGCCGATTCGTTACCTCACGGCAGTGCATGTCTAGTCCGAAGTCTCGCGGCTCTGTGAAAAGCGTCTCCCGTTCATTACGCCTTACGTCAGACGGCCGATCCTTTAATTAGACAATTCACCGCGTTCGAGGGGAAAATTCTTCGCCGAAAGCCGAAGTGCCGGTTCTAATAAACCCGGCCTCTGGCCCCGGACTATTATTAAAATGCACATTAGAACTCCCGTGGTTTCTTCAAAGACCTCATGTTGCAGAGAGAGAAAAAGATTGATATATAGATCCTTTTCTTATAATCTTTTGTAGCAAAATTCAAAATGCATTATACATTGATATTGTAAAAATAAAAAGATGTATATCAAAATGTAAGTATAGTTTGATCAAGTACCTCTTAGACTAATATCAGAAAAATCAAACTCGATATCATCACAGTTGTATATTGTGCTAAATCGCACTTACATCTTATGACTATATAAAATAAAAAAAAAGTTGTATAAACAAAAAATAAAATTATTTATATAAACAAAGATAAAAACATTGAATTAAAGAGGCACAGAGAAAAAGATGAGATAAAGAAAGACAAAACAAGAAGTCGTTGCGACGGGAGGAGAAAAAAAAACGGCCGAGGGAATCGCCGGGTGTAACGTGTATAAGGCTCACGGAGCAAGTAGTTTCCTAACAGCCGGCCGAATGGCACTGACTCACTTTTCAGACCAGCTGAGATGGAGACACTGTTAGCCGTGTTACCTTACAGAAATGACGGGTTTCTGCGAAAAAAAATAAATGTTTTATAATTCGACAGCGATTTTACTGCCACGGAGTTAATAACAAAATATTTTCATTTTTCTTTTTTTTCATAGTTTTTGTATTTATTTCCAGCGATGACTTATAGAATGTTTGAAGAATAATTGTAAGCTTTTAAGTATAAACTTTAGACCTCGACTTTTCCCACGTCCGCGATTCACTCGCGGGAACACTGAACGAATTATACGCCGCAATTAGTCGCGCGGAAAGGTGTCCAAAACGCGCGCGAAATTCAAAGAGCGATTCCGACTAATTGAGTCGCGCCTACAGTCGTTTTTGTGTCTTCCTTCCCACTCTCTCTTCCTCACTCTCTGTACATATGCACCTCACTCCTTATATACATGAATCTTACTCTCTGTATACATGTACCTCACTCGTTATATATTATATCTCACTGATCTCTCTCTCTCTCTATATATATATATATATATATATATGTATATGTCTCGCTCGCTATAACGCGACTTGCTCATCGGTGGCGAGGGTCGGGTGAAAGCGTTTGGAAATATTCTATTGAAACTCGGGAGTCACCTTCTCCCAGACGCGGCTCCCCCGCGATGCCTATATACTGGCAAAAAGTCAAAGGCAGCTTCATGGTTTCGCGCCTCTCGCGTCCTTCTCCATTCCTTTTTTAACCTCGATGACTTTGGAGACTACTATACAGCTGTACGGGCTTTATTGTTTTCTCTTTAATAGTTCGATTTCTATGGGTAAATGAGAGATCGACGATTTTAGCTTACTTCACGATAGACTCTTTTGAAGTAAAACCGTAAATCGAGTAGTTAAAACTAATAATTCATCGAAGTGTGCAATTTGAAAATATAGCCATTCGAACGCCCAGTAATTAAATTAATTTCCACCTTAAAATCTCGAACGACGTAAAGTCTTAAAAAAAGTGCGCGGTTACTTAAAAAAGAAAAAATCGCTCTGATCGTAAAAAGGAACGGTAAACTTCTAGTCGAGCTTGGGGTACGAACCGTTTAAAAGTACGTGAACTCGCGCGCGGGCTGTTCGTCCGTATTTTTCGGTTGTTTCGTATTCCGAGCGGAACAGAAGCTCGCGGCCAGCGGGAGATGAAACGAGTTCGACTGCGCGCGCGTATAAATCAAGAAGAATGAAATCCGGAGGCGTAACTGGTCCTGCCGAGGAGTAACGAGCGCGCGATGCAAAGGCGAGGCGCGCGCGCGAAGAATATGCGCGAGGTTCCCACGCGCGTCTCAGGGAGGAAAAAAAAACAAAAAAATAAGAACACGTGGATGTGCCACCGTCGAAACGACGCACTAAAGGGTTTCATATAAAGTACTATTTATTTACATTTTTACTTTATAAACAGTAATAATATTAAATTTAAAAAAGTATTTTGAAACTGCACCCGAGTACTAAGGTACACAGTGTAAGTGAGAAGCTAAAATAATTTTTGGTCGATTCCAAATTTACAATTGTAAATCATACCTATATCAAAAACACTTTTTTCAAAATTTTATTGATACATATGTCTATATTTATATCATAGTTACTAGTATCTTCTACAGTCAGGTATAGGAGATACTCAAAGAAACTTTTCAACTATTCAATTACTTATACATTTTATTATGACTCTCATAGATTGAGAAGAAACATTGAATATTCTTAATATAGATTGATATTTATTATAAAAACTAGTGTATATGAGAAACTATTAAAGTATTCTTAATTGTAAAATTCGACAGTTTTCTAAAATTTAGTTTTACAAACTTGCTTATAACTCTCTAAAATTGTTCCAGTAAAAATTTCGCTAATTTTAAAACAGTTATACACTTATTACTGTAAATACGTGAGAATTCACTATTTCTCAGTGCCAAGTGCGCTACTGTTTCGAAAAAAGTAAAATTTTCACTGAAATAAATTTTTAGGCGTTTACTTTCCAAAATAATCTAAACCAAAATAAAATTCTAAATAAATTCGATCCTCTCCTCTCTCTACCCCTCCGCGTGGCTCCGCGTAAAATTCGGAATCGCGAGTCTCGGTCCGACCGTAGGCCGACCGAAACCCAGCACCGTGGACATGTACCTCGAAACTGCGCTTTTACGCTCTTGCGCGACGTGTACACGCGAAACCGTATCCGGCATTTTGTACCGTTCGCCGGGCGGATAGCGACTGTCCCGCTCGGCGGGACATATTGGGTCCGCGGAATTTTATAACCCCGCCGGGCGTGTAATGAGCGGCGACAGATGCGCTGCGCCGCGCGCCGCGATGATTTGCAATCTCGAGCGAGCGCCCGGCAACAGCAGCAGCCGCGGTGGCGACGGCCGCCGCCGGGAGAAGGGAGAAAAGTGCACTCGACGCGCCGTGTCAAAGTCCTGCGCCAGCAGCCAGCCACTGCAAGTTTTGCACGCTCGACTCGACGTTTTTAATCAAGGAATAATGCGGCTTTAATTACGAAGTAACTCAAATTTCTTTTTTTTTTTTATCGATGTCCTAGCTTTCAGCGGGTAATTAGAAAAAGCAGCCGTTAAC
Organism: Eurytoma californica; assembly: GCA_035586675.1. Taxonomy (NCBI): domain Eukaryota; kingdom Metazoa; phylum Arthropoda; class Insecta; order Hymenoptera; family Eurytomidae; genus Eurytoma; species Eurytoma californica. Next base: position 4,623 of record JAXIUT010017738.1, read on the forward strand.
TTCGTTATCTCAGGTGGACTTCGGATATAAAGATGCTTTTCTTTATCCCCGGTAGAAAATTAACTATAAGTTGATCAGAATATGATTAATTTTCTGGTGATCGATCAACTTATGGTCAAAACTCTAACGAGAAACCTTGCGTACTGCAGTTTTTTTCTGATCAAAACAATTATTATCCTTTTTAAGTTATGTTCATTTTTTTTAATTCTAATTTATAAATAAATTATGTTCCCCATTTATATTCACATTGCTAAGCACATCTGTTAAAGCAGTGTACAAATCATTACTTTCAGTTTTAAATTTCAGTTTCATATTAGAGAATTATGTACAATGACTAAAGGTATTAATAATAAACTTACTTAAGAATACCTAGTAATAAATTTAGTGCTTATTTATACAAAGTTTTTTATACTGCATTTTTTATACCTGCAGCTGTCGATTCGTTGATGATCAGATTCTGATGGGATTCTGACTAGATTCACGGTTAATTATTGATCAACATTTCTAGTCAATAGTTAGTAAACCAGTCAGGAAAGATAGTTAATTTTCTACCAGGGTGAAGTCGATGACTTTGACGGCGTAATAAGTACGATTAGTTCTAAAAATAGAAACACTTTTTCTCGAGGAAACACATTGCCTCATCGATGCAGTATTGATTTTTTTAGATTGAATTTTTTTTTGTTGATTGATCGGGTACAGGATCGCCAAATACAATCTTCAAAACGTTTTTCATCGCAATAAATTGCTCGCGAGTTGCGACCATCAGTCATTTTTAATCTCACCGTCCAAGATACGCACGGAAAAACGAAGAAATAATCAGAAGCACAGTTAACTGTCAACGCGTAAATCAATACTGATGACCAGTAGCCGGTGGAGTTTCCGAGGGAAAAATCGAAAGAGGAGCAATACGCTCGGAGCGAAAGCTGGCAAGAGAGCGCAAGAAAGGCGAGGATGAAGGCGATGGAAATTTAACGATTTCTCGTGCAATGAGACGTCTCGAGCCGCGGAGTCATTAATCTAAGACTTGAACTGCATTCATCATTTTCGCGCTGAAGGCGTTCGTAATTTTTTTTTTCACGCCTTGTCCCTGTAAGCCGAGAAAATCGTTATTGTTTTTTCTTTTTTTTTTCATTGACCCAGAAGATTTTCCATTCTATTTAACCACCTCTACCTCCGTGACTACGTTTTAATTGCTTGGTTTTAAACAAATTTTATGACAAAAATGCTGCTTTTTTAAAAGGTTAGTATTTTACGAATAAACAGGAATATAAAAAACGAAGGTTGAAAATTATTTGTCATTTCAATTAAAAACATAAACAAAGTTTCAAGACTTTTCCTGGACTGATGCCGCCTTCGAAGAAAAAAATTAACCGCTTCAGAAGGTAACAATGAATGGGTGAGACGAAGAAGTAAAAAAAAGAGAAAAAAGCGAGCAAGAAAAATCTCGAGTCACAAGGATGCCTTTTCCATCGGCTCCGAGAGACGAGCAGCGGAGCATTCAAGCGTTCGACCGAATCAGCGCGCTCTCCTGTTTTCACGGGATTTTTCTTGCTCCCCTGGCTCCTTTCCAAATGATCGACGAATCGAGTCCGATTGCGACTTGGTCTACTTAACCCGCGTGGGAGGAATAAATCCGGCCATAAGGGGGAAAAGTGAATCGCCCCCACCCGCGGGATTTACGGCGTGCGGTCATGAAAAAAAAGCTGCACGTAAGGTGCTTTTTGCGGCGGGTCGACGATTAATGGTGGGTGAGGTGCGAAAAAAACACGCGGAAATTCAAATTCGAGGCGCGCGTCGATGCAAATTGGGCAATAAATCAATCGCGAGTTGACTCCGCCGGCCTCGAATTTATGATTTGAAATCCGTCGCCGCGGAATTGGGATTTAATGGGAGGAAAGCGCGCGGAGTAATGCACTGCGGGTAATTTTGAGGAGCAGTGGGAAAAAATTTTATCATTACCCGTATGACTAATCTGCTGCTTTTTGATAAATGATTGGGTGCTGTGAGATTGAATACAAGATTTTCATGGCTCATAAGGGACTGTAAAAATTTAGGTCGATTGAAAGATTTTATTATGTTGACAAAAACATTAGATTAGATGTACGGTTGGAGAAATTTTAATACGTAACTTACAAGAGTAGTTACTTAGTACTTTGTTAGAGGATAAGAAAATTCCGTGAAATGTTTAGGCGTTTCACTGCCAATCACGCGTTATTTATTGATTTGTTGTATATAATTGTTTAAAAAAATAAGAGAAAATATTAAATATTTATAATAGTTCCACGATTTGCCTATGTACTTATTAAAGTGAATTAATGAAGTTTGACTCAAAACCAGTTTAGTACAGGTGTCATGTCTATCCGATAACCAGTGAAATCTCATTTATTTACTTTTACTGGGAATTGAAAGATGAAATACTATCAACAGAGATAATAAAATATTCATTTTATAATATCTTCATTCCATTTATCATCCTAGAGAAAAATCTAATATTTTGAGTTCTTCATGCAAATTTCCAATTTGTGATAAATTATTACCGATTTGAATACAATTTTAACAAAATTATCATTTATAATTGAACGAACAATAAACTGAACATAATATGTATGTACTAATTATTAATTTTGTGTTTTATTTTAATTGCTTCATACTACAATACAAATATTTAGTAAAAATGTTTCTAATGCTATTTTAGGTGTAGTGTGCAAGTTATGCGGTTCAAAAAATTAACATATTTCGTGTGTTAAAATAGAAAAAATTAAAAAATTAAACGTGCGTTAAGATTGCGCATTATTTAATGACACATAATCTTCCAGTGACATACCCCGCGCGTGTTAATTTTAACATACGAAAAAAAATAACATATTACGAATACTTTTTTAACCGTGTACACAAAAAAGTGTATTTTAATCAAATTCATTTTGTTAAAAAGAACACACAAAAAACCGACCCTATATTAAACGAAACTTTTGTGTAATTCCATATCGAAAAGCACAGAGCACAGATGTTTCAACCGCGTAAAAAAAAATTAACCAGAAAATATCCTGCGCAACTGTATATAAGCCACAGTAAACGAAGCCATCACCATTGCAGATCAGCCCTAAGCCTCGCTTCGGTTTCTCCCGCCGCGTTGACACCCAGCGTCCCTCTCTTTTTCCACGATCGCCGCCAAGTCATCGACACGGCGCGAACTTTCTAGCCCGACCGCAAGGCGAAGAGCAGAAAAAGGACGAGGCCGGGGCTCGCCGCCGCCGAGAGGAGTGGAAAAAAAAGAGCGAGAATAGGAAAGAAACGACGGCGGCGGCCGCGCAAGACACCGGCGCGAATCGGAAGTGCCGCATTAATTGTGCGGGGCTCGCGAGGTGCACGCGCGTTGCGTAAGCGAGGAAGTCTCGTCCTTCCCGCGACGCCACCGGTAATTTTCCTACGCTGGCAAAACGAGTTCTGCCGAGACGACGCCTTGTTTCCCTACATCTGACGGAGTCGAGGGGGATAGAACCATTTTTTTTATTGCAAATTTCAGTTTTTACAAAATACCGATGGGAGTGATCTCCATGAAAGCAGCGATGAGTCAAGTAACATGGTACATGTTATCTGAATAAAATAAATAAAATTTTTATACTAATAATTAAAGGGCCGGATGCAATGAGGGGGGATCTGCGCTCGAAAACGCGAAAAAGTATTGTCCAGGGAGTGAATTTTGAAAATTGTTCAAATTTCATTTATAATGATTAACGAAAACTCGATTAAAAATTTATTATAATGAAAAGAAGAAATGAAGTGATTTTGTTATCATGGAATTATAGCGGTGTAATCGGTACAACGCTCGTAAAATTCACAGACTCGTGCAGAGTAAAAAAGAAACAGGAAAGTCGTATAAGAAAATAAAAATAATAAATAATGTATAAGATTCATAAGGAACATTAAAAAAATGAAACTTATTCTTTCTAAATAGATAATAAAATTATGCCTTTTCTTGTAGTTTTTCCTTGTTTCTTTTTAGTTAAGTCATTCAGACTAAATAAAATCTAAGAAGACTAATTAAAAATAAAATCTACGGAATTAATTATTATATTATGTTACTTGTATTTTTCATAGGAGAACAAAATAAAAATGTCACTGTATAAGAATATTTAAATGAAGGCTAATTTCAAACAAAATTGATAAAAATTACCGTAAAAGTACTATTCGATTGAAACCACTAAAGAAACGTTTCCTGAATAATGATAAAAGGTCTCGGAGTACGCGCACAAAACTTGTCTTCCTTTTGGTAAGATTGACTAGTGGCGTAAACCTTTATCGATTATAGGACCACGAGGAACCGATAATTGCCCCGAGTGCAATCAAGGGTGCCGGTCGCCGGTTAATTAATTAGCCTCCCTAATCGAGCTGGTAATTTGGATCGTCAAAATGGCAATTTTCCTCGGAGTTAACGAATTTTCGGTTCGTTGATCGCCCCAACCGTGTGTTTTCTCTCCCCTGTTGTAAGCTCGTTTCTCCGCGAATTTTTTGTCCCCCGTTCCCCCTCCAGACCTGACAGTTAACTCGTCGATGTAACTTTATCAAAGACCAATTTTATTGCCTCAATTCACATTTTAATTTAATTACAGCGAACATAATGAATTGTAAGGCACTATATCTTAAAAAATTATTTTACTATTTTTAAACAAACTTGTGTTTTATCATTAGTTGATTTTTAAATCAAAAAGATATATAATAAGAAATGTTGAGGAATCCAACAGAATAGAAATAGAAAACGTCTTATCAAAAATAATTTAATAACACATTTGATAATTGTTGAAGTTTTTTTTAATTTACAATAAATTTCCCTTATTCCCGTAGATCTTTCAATTAGACCCGCATTAATTATTTCTTCTCCAATAAAAAATAAATGAAACACCATATTTGCAAGAAAGAGATGCAACAAATTACAATCGCATCAAATATTCAATTAAACACTTTCCAAGAAAATGAAAGCACAATGTTCCGTCATTCGAAGAGCAAAAAAAGCGATTTAGCACATCGTATTCAATTTCGCCGAGTCCGCAATTACGTTCCCCCATACATAATCCCGAGCGCAAACTGCTTTTAAATACTTAATGCACTCAATTTCCGCAATAACAGAGCAGCGCGCGCTTCATAAATAACGTCGCGAAAAATGCACGATATTGTCGGCCGAATACCTCCAGTTTCGGCGCTTCTTCAAAAGGTAAAAAACAAACGAATTTGATAAAAAATTTAATTTGATAACATTTAATTTTAAAAAAGAAACTCGAGAATTAAAGAAACATCAAGAGGGAAACGCGTACATTACGACGTCCCGGAAGTTGAGAGCCTTGGATTATCGATGCGCTCAATTATATAGGCAGTGCCGAAAACAACAATTTACCTTAAACACCGGTTCCGATTACTGACGGCTCGTGAAAAGAAATTTTGCGTGGTTAAAGATGCCACAGTGTGAGAACTCACACCACACTGAGCATAAAGTATCCCGTTGATAGTGATATAGTGATATAGTGATATTAATAACAAATTCGTCGCTTAGGTGATATCAATCATTCGGGCTGCTGAAGCAAGACTTTATTAACTATGGCAAATTACAATTTAATCGAATGCTTTCATTAAATCGAAAGCGCGGTAATTGAATTATACCAAGAAATGACGTGGTGTCAGTTTTATATAAAATAATTGGCAGGCATGAAATATTTCCAAGTATGCAATCCAAAATAATTTTCTCGCATTACCAAGCTCACAAGTAGAGAATGGTTCAATAAAAATTACTCTGATATTTTTGCAAAAATTACTGTGGAGATTGTAATATTCGTATCAACTGACTTTTTAGAAAAATTGCTCAAAACTTGATAAAAATTGACATCAACATGGTAAAACAACCCCACGTGAAAAATTTTTGTAGTTTTTATAAAAAGTATTTTATAAAAAAATGGACATATAAAGTTTGATAAGATTTTTATAAAATGAATTTTTTATGATTAAATGTTATAAAATTTTACAATTTTGGATAGGTCGAAAAATAACTATTTTATTATAAAGTTTTATAAAATTTGACCTAAAAAAGAATTTTATAAAAAACTTATAAAACTGCATATATGTCCATTTTTTTATAAAACACATTTTATATTTTCACGTGAGATGTTGGTTAGTTATTTGTATCAATCAGATTAAACGGTCCCAAGATTACTATAAACGTAATAATTTGTATCGAACCATTCTCTCCATGCAGAAACAAAGCTTACTTTGCATATCAATTTAAAAACTGAAAAGAAAACTATATCTTCAATATTTTATCGCCTTATTCATTACACCAAATGAAGACGATATCGTGAACGATAAAAAAGTGAAAACCTGAAATTAACGAACCGCGCGATGCGCCTACGCGGTCACGGCTCGTTGTTATTCAAAGTAGGTGGGATCGTTCCGATCGCCAATAAAAATCGCCTTAAAACGCGCCGGGGGTAAAAGAGGAGGTTTAATTCCTCCGGCGGTGCAGTTAAGACGCGGCGGCCGGTATAAATCGAACGGGTATGTACACGCGCGAAGTTGGCGAAAACGGCGAAAGCGCAGCTGAAGGCATCTGCCACACGGCGCAGAATTTTTACGGATCGGCCGGCACCGACGGATGTAAATCATCCGGCGCTCGTGACCTATTCCCTCGCCTCTTCTTTCGATTCAAATATTCGGTTGCGCGCGCGAAAGGTGTAATAACCTCGGCGAACTTTTTTTTCTTTCTTTTCAGGCTAGCACGAATAGGCGGAATCGAGTTTTTTGTTTACGTTCCATAGAGTTAATTTATCAGAGTTAACTCTAAAAAAAATTAAATTACATGATTTACGGAGTCATCATGTCGTATTAAGTTGAGAGAGCGAAATTCGGATGGTTGCAGTGTCTTTTTGAATTATAAATTTTCTGTATGTAAATTTAAAACTTTAAAAGTTTTGATAAAAATAAAATATGGATTTGTGGAATATTTAATTTAATGAACTACTTTGTACAGTCGCCAGTCTGTAATTGTGACAAACTGATGTGTATTTGTCTTATTTCATTAACACACGATATTGATCATTTATTTGACACTGAAATTATTTATAATTTCCTGCCCAATTCCAGAGTATACAAAGCATCCGCCAATTCTGCGTGAATGGTCATCACACTTTCATAAATAGATTGCTTCACAGTTTAAAATCTAAATTTTAACATTAATATGCATGAATCAGACGCGATAAATACTGATATTCTCGAGTAAATAAAATGATAGTTTCAAAAATGAGTTTTTGGTACTTTTTAAAACGAAAATTTTTTTGCATACATTACAAGATTTTCAGATCGTTTTACTATAGCTTGGCATTTTGAGACAGATTTGAGATTATTAATGAGCAAAATCAAATCATTTTAATTTTAATTAAATGCACCGTGAATCTTAAATCTGTCCAAATATGCGAAATGTTAAAGTCATCACATAAAAATCTTTTAATACAAGTAAAAGATTTTTTTTTCTTAAAAAACAAAAAAAAAGTATCGTAATTTTGATATATTATTTTTTTTAATCTTTAATTCATCATTACTGTTTTTTTGCGAGGATCATTTCTTCCGATTATTACTTTTTTAAACAAGAACGAGGTAACGCGCATCGCCGACACAACTCTGTTTATATCCAATTAAAAACTTGAATATAATTTATTCGATGAACTTACGCCCGGTCGACCTCCCGCACCGGAAGCTCTCGCTTCAATCCAATGAAAATAAAAATCCCGACGAATTTTCCGCCCGCGCGGCCGTAACGAATCCGCGATCGCAACGATACGATCTCCCGGGGGAAGAAGTAAAGGACGAGAAAGAGAGCCACGCGATGGAAAAAAAAAGAAAAGTCACGACGAGCGCATCTCCGGCCCCCGTTGACGAAAAAGCCGGTGGTGCGAGGGATTCTCGGAAAGAGTGGAAAAAAACGGGAAGGGGCAAGAGAAGCCTTCCCGACAATTTTCCGAATCAGCGGCGACGAGCGAGCCGTTTTCGATTCGCACGGGTATATGTATATACCCGCGCCGCGACACTTTCACCTCGCGCGGCTTCTGCTAAGAGGCTCGATTGGCCGATCGATCGATTTTATCATTAGAGAATGACGGGGGAATGAAGTGATAGCGAGTGAAACGACTGTGAATTAGAGGGTTCGATTTATGTGCCGACGGGGAGCTTCGTTCCTTTTAGCCGCTGTGAGATATACGAGAATGTGTACGTAGTCGTGAGGGGTAATGCATACATTTGCCACTTTTAAGATGGTATACGAATAATTTACAGGATTTATAATCAAAAGTTCAGAAATATGCGTGGGATGGATGCATTTTAAGTATAATGTTTACTTTTAATTTATAAAAAGTTGCAAAATATGAAATGAACGATCTAATAAAATGATAAAATTCGTTCTTCAAAATCAATAAATTCGGAAGTAGTAAAATACTACATTTACAGGTATGTACGATGTAAGAAGGCAAGGTGTGTTCTCTTCGTGACTAGTTTTCGACTTTTTCTGCGCAGACCCAGTATCGTGTACGTGCAAACAATAGTTTGCATCGGAAAGTACTTTTGCCTTCTGCTAAAAGAATACAGAAAACGAAAAAAAAATTTAAATAAAGGTACCAAGTATTTTCGAATTCCCAGGACACACTGAAATTCTGGATTGCATTTTGTAACAGCTGTAATCGATATTTGAATTCAATGCTAACAGCACATTTCATTGGTTAAAAATACAATGCGGAGGAAAGTGGGTCAGCCAATCAGGTGATTCAGAAAATTCAGCTGGACACGTTGAATTTGATTCTGCCTTATTACATTACACTAGAATTATGTTTCTTACGTTAAAATTCAACTATATGCAATTCTAAAATGAATTTTAAAACTTTAAAAAAATTTTAGATTATACCTATTATTTGTGTAGTAAATCCGTCAGATAACAAACTGTGCAAAAATGCAACCACGAAAGAAAACAAATCGTTTTCATCGAAATTCTTGAATGGACCACTCCTTGCACACCATATTTTCTCATAATGTAGAAGAGTCAAAAATTCAAAATATCACTCTATTCGAGTTAAAAATCGCTCTTTTTCAGAAAAAAAACTGAGCCACTGTGAGGGTTATTTAAAACAAAAAATCGGTACTTATAAATATACCCCACCAGTAAGTCAACAACTAATTTCTTCTGAAATTATGTACATCAAAGGGCATTCGATAATTCCTCTAAGCGTATCAGTACCTTTTGACAATCCGATCACCCAGAGTCGGTCAAGTCTCCTCGCACAGCGCATGCAGTAAGCCCACAAAGGCATCGCAGTGAATCGAGCCTAATACCGCGGCACATAGGAGGCGGCGGCAGCTGCATCAGTGCCAGTCGGACTAGCCGCTCTCGGCTAGCTGCCGTGTAATGCAGCTAAATGGGTTAATATGCACATCCGCGTATCGTACCCGGTGATGATGCCCCCCTCCCTGCCCGCGCGATGCGTCATCCGCGACGGGAGAGTGCCCTTTTTTCGTATCCCTTTCAAACTCGTTATTTCCAGGCCCAACCGGGGGGGACCTTTTGTGGGACGGCTGGAAAAACAGCGCCATTACGCGTGGGAGTGCTCTCGAGGAAAATTTGTGTTTCAAACCCCCCGGGCGAATTGGGTTAAATTGGCCCGAGTTACGCGTACGTAAGATTGACCGCGCGGTGTAAATTGGTCCGCTTTGTGTATGCGTCGAGCAAGTTTTCTGAGGATCGCAATTGCATAATGGGGTGTTGGTGTATTTTTTTCAATGGAATTTACGTTTGATAATTGATACGGACGCGATGATGAATGGGACTTTTTATTATTTTCTAAGCATCCGCTTGGAGGCTCGTAAAAAACGCGATGCATATTCAATGGCTAATAAAAGCATCTAAGTGAATAATCATCGGCAGGAATTTCCCACATTTACATTGACTTACTTTACTTATCTAGAACAATTGTAATAGGCTTTGATGTTTACTGGTGCCATTAACTAGCTTAATCGTATATCCTCTTTCAATGCAGTTTATAATTGGTTAGTGTGTCAATTACATAAAAAAAAATCTGTTGTAAAGAAATAAATAAAGTAAGGCAAAAATGTAATTCTAAAAAAGTTACGTGAGGGAAGTGAAATCATGATATAAGATTATAAATCTTGAACACAAATTACGGTTTGGCAAGAGTCCTTCCGAAATACCCATGTAATTTCATACCGTGCAATGTAGTTAAAAAAATATATTTAAAAAAAAATCCTCTCTTAAGTGTTGACTGAATTGAAACCAAAATAAGACATTTTTGATTGATCGTACCCCAATCATAGGATTACGAGAGAAAAAAGTACCTTGAAAGGTATGATTTGACAGGGATCCTTTTGACGTACTCATCAGAACACTATGTATAGAAAAAAATTGAATAAGAGATCAAAAATAACAAAAACTCATATATTCTCGTGCTAAAAGATACATTCATTACTCTTCAATGAATCAAAATATTTGTCAAAAAAATCATTTAATTAATAAAATCAATCTACTCTTATATTGCACAAAATGTACACTTGCACGTGATTTTCGAGCTCTTTATCACTATACAGAAAGAAAAAAAAACACATCTGCGAGGTTGCAGTATCAGCTCGCGCCTCCGGCCGCCGCGGTTATCGCGCGACGCACATTTGCCGCGGGCGTTTCCAAATCATGACGTCGGCGCTCGTCGCTCGAAATTAGAAAGTATATCGACGCTCTTATTGTGCTCGCGGAGAATCGACGCGGCGCGACATTTGTCAATCGAAAAGGCAACAGCGGCCGAATTTCAGCGGAGTCATCGCGCCCGCGACTCGCTTTTTCCCCGCGCGATCGCTTATGGAACCGAGAGGAGTCCATGTTTTTTCCCCGCCGTTTATTGCGCCTTTTTTCAGTGCCGCGGAGCGTCCGATACGTCGATAATGTTGGATATGTTGCGGTGGGAAATTTCACTTTTCTTTCGTCAGATGTTTACACCGAGTATTGTCACCGCTGCTAATAGCGTATAATGGAAGGTTTAAAGATAGACGCTGGGTGATTCTTTCCCGGAGGACGTGGGAATGATTGACGAGCTTTTTTCTTTTGAAAATGTTTGGCTGCGGTGAAATTTAAAAATGGTTCGGAAAAATCTGAAGAAATGCAGCCTGTGAGAATATTTGGTTAAGAAAAAAAATGCTGTCTTTCTAATAACGGAATGGTCGACTCGGTCTTTTAGAAATTTTTACAAAACTTTTTGCAATACTTATAGTATTAACATTTTTTCTAAAACTACGAGGAGATAAATTTATATTAAAAATTACCTGACACTACGGAGTTTATTACAGATGCAGTCATAAATTTTAATAGAAACAAAAGAAATTTTAATACTGTATCAATAAATTTTCTTAAAAACAAAAGAAACTTTATCTTATAATGAAAAATTCAACCGTGAAGTCACGTATTTTTTCTTTATTCATATTAAAATTTATGACTATATCTGTAATAAACTCCTGAGCGTCAGGAAGTCCACTGTTACCATAAAAACGGTAATTTTTATTACAATTTTCTCTCTGTACACGCATGTGATCAAGTTGGTTGGTCGCCCTCTTAATAAAAAGCCAGTAACTTTTAATTCTTAACCCATTTTCCTGAGCGCGGCTATATTTCCGTGAAATTAATAAGAAAGCAAATAGTGTTTTTCTACGACACGCGAAGTTAATTTTGCTGAAAATTAAACGAGGGTCGCCGACGAGGACTGCCGATCGTAAAAAGTGAAGGTAAAAATAAAGTGCCTGTTCATCGTCGTTTTCATACATCAATCAATCAAGCGAATGAGAACGTAGGCTAGTTTAAAAATATAAATCACCGCGCGTACGATGCGAGGAAAATAAATAATTAACAGCCGCCGTGGCAATGTTAGCACTGTAAAAAAGGCGCGGACACCGACGCCACAATTAGTCGACACATTGTTTGTACAAGCAGCTTTTACAATTAATCGCATTATTATACTGTTTCATCTTTGCCAGGATAGCTTACACAGAATCTTATAAATTCTAAATATGATTTTAATGGACATTTGAGTATTTTAGTGGATTTTAGTTCTATAGTAACATTTGATCGTAATAATTACAAGAATTTACTACAGATTCGTTTTTTATCGATTACGTGATTTTTCTATAATCCTTAACAATCGTGTAAGTGGCGGATTATTAGCATCTTTTTTAAGCGCTTAATCATTGGGGTCTAAGGATGTATAAAACATAAGACTGAAGCAGCAGACCCATTAGTGGGAAATATAACAGACTCAGAATCCATCTGGCGGTAAATGTACCAACTAATGTTACGCGGTATATCAAGAATTTATAAACGACTTCACATTGAGGGAAATAGCTATGCATGTCTAATGTCTGAAAAATTTAAGAAGATAATCGAAAGGCTAATTTAATGATTACAAATTAAAATTATTATTAGATTACTTGCAGAGGGATAATAATGATTTATTAATTTTTTGAGAATTAACTTATTGATTATTATTATTAAACGCGCAAGCCATATGCCCAAAGTAATGTATACGTAAAACTCCTTATATATTATATATTATATCTTATATATTATATCTTGTGCCAAGCTCGGAGACTAGCGGATCCCCGTAGTCGGCAGGTGGAAATGGATTTTCCGCTCGTTATCAAAGCGAGGCGTCCGCGAGTGAAAATCCCCGGGCGAGTGCGAATAATAAAGCCCGCATTATTCCGACGCGTGAATTTCTTTTCGTGATTCCGCGGCCGGGGTGATAACCAGGATAAGGTGCCACTATCTCGGCTCGTTTGGAGATAAGCGCGATAAGGCCTCGATAAAATTGGGTTAAAAAATGTGGCCGGCTTTTTCTGCATCGCGCTCGCTACGTCTGTGCACACAGGCGTGTTTCTTTTTTTTTTCTTTCCTCGATCTTATCCTACGTGAGTAATTCGCTGCTTAGCAACAGACGCCCACGCCACGTTTTTTTTGTGTTTCACGCTCTTGAAATGGTTTATTAGTCAGGTTCTTTTATTTTGAGCTCTTTAGTTCAGAGCTGCTACTTTACGTATTGTTTTGCTGCGTAAGAAAATCATTTCGAAATGGTAAGGCGTATTATAACATTTCTTTTTAGAAAAAAAAGAAAATAACGGCCTAATAATTAATTAATTTTAAAAGAAAAAATACTGTTTTATTTTAATCAAAATTTTATTTTGTGAATTCAAATATTTCTTTATCAGGATGTTCTTTATCATTCTTTTCACACGTTTTTATTACGCCTGTATCTTTATTATTTTTGATTATAAGTAAATTAAACGGCATTTCGAGTCATTACATTTCAGTTTCATGAATATTGTCCTTTTTAAAGTATGATGCATGTAACTTGAACGCAACAATCATTTCAGATGAGTTTTGTGCTGACAACATGGTTTTTTTTAACCGATGAGAAAAATAATGTAAGAAAATTTATTATAATTTATTTGACTCTTGGAAAATGCATAAAACATAAAAAAATATTACCACAATCCTTGAAAAATTTCTATTTTTTTAAGTAAAAATTACGCGATAAATATGTGATGAAGAAAAGAAATAATAATTATCCAAGGCCACTAAAAATCCGCCTTGCTTACAATCTATCACCAATCAGTTTTTCAGAAACGCAGCACACTGAGAGAAATCAATAGTAATTTTTAAAAAAAGTTTAATATATTTTACTAGATAGAATGGTACTTGGTCGCAGACTAAGATTGTAAAATTTTTACCATAGTTTAGTAATTTTTAATAGATTATTAAATAATTTTTCATGACTAACACACTGAGAAATTTGTTGTATTTTATGGTTTCAGGGGATGTGCTCGATATAGACGGAAAATTACTATATAACGTAGCTATTTTTACTATAAAAATAGGCATGTTTACTATATATGAATAGCAATTTTTACTGCAATATTAGTAAATAATTCAAATTGAATAAAATAGCCAAACTTCTCGTAAAAATGACTAAAACATTTCTCTCAGCTAGGCATGTCAACTCGCGTATCTCTCAAAGAGCCGACGTAGGCATTGCGAATCAGAGCATCTCGCTCGCGTCACTCCGAAAGAATAAATCGGCATCGAGGCGCCCGTCCTCCTTATCTCCCGTAAACAGGCGCAGCAGCTGGAAGATCGAGCGGGGCAATCCCGCGGAAAGGTAGCATAAGCGCACTGCTAAGGGGCGGTGGTAGGGGGTGGATAGAAGGGACTATCGATTCTCTCGCCGGCGAGAGAGTTGCCCGGGAGACGACGAAATTTTCCGAGCCCCGCGGGGAACTGGGTCGCGCGCGAGCCCGGCGCCGCCTCTCCTCTCCTTCGCGGATTCTATTTCTGAATAAGAGGAGAGAGCGCCTACTTTTCCGCGGGGGCGTCCGAGCGCCTCTTATTTTCAGGGGTTAGCACAATGGAATATTACGACGCCCGGAGATGCGCCGTTCCCTCCTCCCCCGATGGACGCCGCGAATGGCTATTGTGAGGCGGTTGGGCATTCCGGGATTATGTTTTCTTCGGGGCTCTCGGAATGTTTTTATTCAAGGGGATCTCGGAGCAGCGTCATTTTGCGCCTCTTTGAATTTCGCCGGGTTAAAAAAAGTGATTGATGGCGTAATCAGGGATATTATACTCCGTGAGGTGGCGGTATTATTATTTTCCGTTTTTTGTGCCTTGCAGTGCGAGCGGTAGTTTTACGTAATTTTTAGTAGAATACTTGAGATTGTTAAAATTTAAAAAAATTATACAAAAATTAATGTTTTTGTAGCTACGATCGATCATAGATGAAACGAAAGAACTACCGTCTAAAGTTAAATTAGTGAAAATTTAAAAAATATAAATGGAGCACATTTCACTAAATCTGATTACATTTTACTAATTTTTAGTAGTTTTTCATTAATTGAACTTTAGTGGGTTCAAAATTTATTTTTCAAAAAAAAAATTCCGGTGTGAAAGGATTGAACTAAATTTATGCTACACAATAGTTGATTGTGTTAATTGTGTAATTAATCTCTCTCTCTCTCTCTCTCTCTCTCTCTCTCTCTCTCTCTCTCTCTCTCTCTCTCTCTCTCTCTCTCTCTCT